>CAUYON010023872.1:0-12095 GCA_963573935.1 Arctocebus calabarensis
AAAAAATAGCCGGGCGCTGTGGCGGGCGCCTGTAGTCCCAGCTACTTGGGAGGCTGAGGCAAGAGAATCGCTTAAGCCCAAGAGTGGAGGTTGCTGTGAGCAGTGTGACGCCACGGCACTCTACCCAGGGCGATAAAGTGAGACTCTGTCTCTACAAAAAAAAAAAAAAAATCTAAACTCCCCCAAATATGCACAGGTAGAAACGTAAGTAGGAAAAGGCTAAAACTGAACACAACGCAACACTGAGGCTGGAGAAGAGACAGAAAATTCTGGCACCCGGCAGAGAGGAACGGCTGCCCAGCCCCCCAGCGCTGCGGGGTGTGCCTGCCAGCACCGGGAGGTGAACCCCGCAGCCGCTCCCTCCACCGAGATGGGGAGCCAGTGCCTGAGCCTCAAGATGGAGGCGCGTGCCAAGAAGCGGTGGCCCACGTCCAGGACAGAGGAGCCTGCAGCGGAACTCCGTCAGCTCTACGGCTCCCCAGTGTTTTTTTAGCAGCCTCTTCCCTGAAGTCCTAGAAGGTTAATTAAGGGTCAGACCTTACTACAGAGGATTCCATGTCCCTGAGCCGTGGAGTCGGTGGGAGAGAGGAGCACATACAGGTGGACTCTCAGGTCCACGGAAGACCATTCACCACACTGAGGAACCCAGGGCATGGGGAGCCTCCTTCCTTACCTTCTTCAAAACCATCCCGGAACGAACCCGAACGGCTCATGGTTCTGCTCTTCTCGTCCAGGGACATGGAGCTATTCCGGAAGCGGCTGTCAGTGTAGGGGTCATACTGCCCATCGGCATTGGACAGGCTGTGGGTCCTCAGCATGGCCGGGTTGGACAAGCTCATCTGGGTGACAGTGGTGGGACTCGCTGGAATGAAAGGAACAGAATCAAATGTTGCAGGTTCATGTCTCTGTTCAAATCCTGGATGGGGACAAAGAGGAGACTGCTTATTGTCAGCCACATGCATTCCTGCCAACTTCTCTCCCCTGTCTATTTTCTAAAAGGTAGTCACATCAGCATTTGAGTTACACACTGAGAGCTAAAAATAAGGCTGGAAAGACGGGTCAGCTCAAAAGCAAGGCTCTGGGCTTCGGCTTTCCAACTTGGCACGTTCAGACAGGCCAGTGTCACCTTCCAGGCATGAGCTAATTACTCCCCAGGCTCATCTGGAACGATTCTCTCTAAAGCCAAAAGCCCAAAATAGTCCAAGTAGGCTTTTGATCAGATGGGAAGCATTTGTGCATGACAAGAATCTCTTGCCTCAAAGAATTACGGCTGGAAAAGAACAACACGAGCACAGGTCTCATTGGCTCAGATGGGAAACACTGTTTGAGAGCTTCACTGAACAGGAGACTAGCTTTCTTCAGAAAATTCTGTCCATTTTAGCAATATCATACAATATTTTCAGAGTACTCATTTAGTCCATCAAAAATGAAGTTTTAACTCTCACCTGATTACAAACCCCACCTATCCTTAAAGATTCTGAATTTAATATTTATAATATTCAAACATTCCCTTCTAAAGAGTGACATGAGACTGGAAAAGATTTTCCCTTCTGTCAGGCCCCAAGGCTCGGCTGCCATCCTGCCACCTCTGCATAACCTCTGCCAGTAATTCCAGCCAGCACTGATCTTTCCTTTCTCTGGTTGTGTATGATACTTCCCATCTGATTATATACAGTTTTTACATGGTTTCATAGAAAGCTTTAGATCGTTCTCTATGCCTCTGGTTTTACGGATCTGCACGTGGGTATGTTTGTCTCTCTAAAAAAGAATCCAATGACATGTCAGCAGGGACTGTGTTAAAAATTCTTGTCCTCTCCCCACTGTGCCAGTCAAAGCATTATGTCAGCAGGAGGCATTTCTAAGAATACTTGTTCTGCCAAAACGTAACTTTTATTTCCAGCTTAATAAAGCAATAAGGATCACCAAACATAGGATATGCTGTAAAACCTACTTCTTCGGGTCTTAAAAATAGGATGCATTCTTCTCAAAACTGGGACGATTTGCTCTCTGCAGTAACCCTTCCTATAGGAGGCACATACAGAAAATTGACTCAGAGTACCAAAATCCTTACTATGTTCTCTATTTCTTTTGCTATCAATTTCCTGTAATCAAACTACACTGCTGACAGCTGATCAGGTATTGATGGAGATAGGACCACAGGTCTATTTCGACACACCAGATAACTTCTGCCCTTTGGAGCTGATCAACGTGGCTACTCACCAAGCTGGGAAAAGTTGAACCTTGTTCCGGAGGGAGAAGTTACACTGGAGCCAGAGGAAAAAGGGGAATTTGCAGCAGTGTCCTGCAGGCCCCCTGCAGAGTGGGACCGTAACCATTCTTTTGCATCTTCTTGTGTGCGAAGCTGGGAGGTGGGAGTATACCTAGACAGACAGAAGGCAAGCTGGAATTAACTACAAGCGACACTTAAACAAATGAACTCGTGGAGCTGCTGACAAATGATCAAAAGAAAATATATACCCAAAGATGAATTTTTTTTAAAAAAAAAAATCAGATCATTACACACCCTGAAACTTCTGAAGTTTCTCAAAACCTTTTTTGCTACTTGGCAGCGTTTGGGGAAAATTACAATTCCTTTCAGTGTGGAGGGAACGCATAGAGGGAAGATTGGTAAATGCTCAAAAGAGCCGTCTCTGGGCGTTTCTGTAACAAGTTGATTCATGACAGTGTCACGTCAAAGCCCCCACCTTGACAGGATTGAAGCAACAAAACAAGCTGCTGTTAGAGCTCTGAGGAAGTTTTAATTAGATACTTCATGGCATCTGGATTCTACAGCACAAGTCAGTGGCTGTGTATCACAGCATACGGGCCAACAGGCGTGTAAAGGAGGGTCTGAGGACACTGATGCTTATGGTCGTCGCTGTGATTGAGCATAAATAAGTCTTCCTAAGAGGAAACCCAGATTACTGGGCTTTATAGGAAAGGGCCTTAGGAAGTCACGTGGCCCACCTCCTCGCTGATTCTGAAATGATTCTGGTAATGACTTACTGAACATCTATAACGTTAATGCCAGGTGCCTTCGTGGACATTATCTCGCTGAAGCCACCATGCAGACGCCATATCCCTATTTATATTCAGGAAAGGTGAGGATCCTGCCCTGAGTCACAGAGCTGAAATTTCAACCCCTGTTTGTCCGATTCCCAAATCCGTGCTCTTTCCCTTATGTACACAGGCAGCACCTGGACTTTCTGGGCACACAAGTGGCCAGAGTACCATTGGATTATCTGCGTTAGATGTAAACAGAGGGATTCTTTGGGATTAAAAAAAGGTGTTGTTGGTGTGTTAGCATCAGACATGCATGGGAGGGAGGGAGCTAGACAGGTGAGTTAGAATGAGGGGAACACAGCATTGTTTCTTCCTGAACATTTTTACTATAGCTGTTAGAGATGCAACTTTCCAGGACATAACAATGACTTAAAAAATAATCAATTTTAAGAAAATAGAGCTGCATAATTTCGATAGGATAGATTTGCTACAGAAATAAATACACCATTTCAAAATGTTAGTATTTAGAGGGTAGTTTCCACTTGGGGTGCCAGTGGGGCATCAAAGTTAATGAATGGCCATCATTAAGCGTCTAGCGTGGTTGCTGACAAGCAGCCCACGTGGGCACAATGGAAACTGGTCAGTACAAAAGGCCTTGCCAACTCTGTTTTAGGGCCACAGTGCTGAACTCCCTTCCACAGATGTCTGTTGAGAAATTTGAAAACTTTGCTTCTTCGTATTGGCTTTACTCAGAGCTCCTATTGAAAGGAAGCATTGATACCTACCTCATGTTACTGTTCAAAATGCTCTTAGTCTTAAGAGCTGTGGGTTATTAACTACAGACATACATAACAGCAACAAAACATATCATTCCAAGTTCCATTTTATGCAAAAGCACTTAATGCTCAGTGCAGGGTGAAACCAATGCTACAAAGAACAAGCTGTTTAGAAAGCAGGAGACATGACAGCTGTAACCATGAGACAGGAAGATCATGGGGGTGGCGTTAGCAGACTCAAGTTCCTCTGGTTGGCAAAGTGATGGAGATGGTGTGGGCAATGGTGACTTATAGCATCTTGTCTTACCAGGACGACTGCCAAAAATGAGCCCAAGCTACCACGTATTAGGAATAGAAGGACACTCCAGCCTGGGAGTCTTGTCTTTATTTTCACCAAAAAATGATGACATGCATGGCCTGCTGGGCATTGAAAGTAGACCCAGTTTTCGATCAGAATATTTAGATAAGCACAAAGTATCTGTCATTAGCAATTTTTTATGGGCTGAAAAGTTAAGTATTTTCAAATTTGGGGAAGAAATTTGCCCCTGCTTTGCTTTTGTCTTAGCTAATAAATCAGCATGCTATAAGTCATGCCCTTTCTCTAGGAAGACAGCCATGTGAACAGAAAGGTCATGGTGAAGTGCTCAGAGATTAAACCCACTGGCCCTCCGAAGCGGCAGTGACTGCTCTTTGGGCTCGCCCAGGGATGTTTTTCATGACATGGTTTCACCACATTAAGCCTGAAAAAAGCACAGCCCCTGCTCAAGCAAATAAGCCGACAAATGGAGAGATGAGGGTGTGAGGGGGCTGCCATTCGGAAGGTCCTGCTGCCGTGGTCAAAGCTGGGACCCCAGCCCAGCCCAAACCCCCACCAGCCATGAAGAAGTCACACAGCCAAGCTCCAAAGCCACAACAGATGGCATGGATGCAAGGGGGAAACACAGATACCTGAGTCCTTTCTTAGGCAAAGTGTTCCTATCAAGGTGCGGGTCACTGTAGGAAAGTTAAAACAAAAATAAGAACTTCAGAGAAGCACAGGGAAGGGGGGGAGTGAAAGGGGAGGCTGAAGGGCCCTGGAGGAAGACCTGCATCGCCAGGGAGTGCTCCCCTGTCCTGTTACACATGCAATGGGACAGCACAGCCACAGAAAACAAAGCAAGCCAGTCCTTGGCCTGAGCTACACCAGTGCATACTTTACCCCAAGTCACCAGGAGGCCTGAGTCTCTCAACCCCAATGGCTCCTCCTTTTCCACAGGTTCAAGGCAAAGTTCAGGGGCTGCCCCACCTCGAAGCAGAGCCCATGCCTTCTGCCTCGCAGTGTTCCTCTCTGTACCTCACCACTGCTGCTCAGGGAGAGGGGTTCTGGGTTCTGTGTACCCCTGACATCGGCCCACCCCTGAAATACCACTGGCAATGACTTCAAGTGGGAAAAGGGACTTGTTGGAGGCTTTGAGAGGCCAGCAGCTTGCATATTTGGAATTCATCTGTAACAAAGTGAATTCCAGGTCCCTCTCAATTTCTGCAGTCCTTGTTGGGTGTAGCTAGGAGCTGAGCCCCGGGCCCGAGTCGGGGCAAGTTACAGCTTGCTGGCTGATAAAGTCAAGGCATTTGGATTTCCAAAGAACCAGAGTTTAAAGGCTTGGTTTGTGAGTCTGACAAAAACAAAGTTTTTGCTGTTGATGAGGGTAAAGTGGTTTGCCCCCACACCCCTCACAGCATGAAACAACATCTGCTTGTTATGTTTGGCCCGTCATTACTCCCCCATAAATTCAAGGTCAGTATCCATCTCTGAGGCCCACCCACAGCTGAGGGGGCAAGCACAAGCATCTTCGTTTGTAAAGTCTTAGCACTCCACACACTCTTTTTCATTATCATTACAGGACACGGGCACACAGAACACGACAGTCTGCAAGACAGGAGGAGTCAACCTGCAGCAAAGGACTTTGAGCGGGAGAAGAGCCAGCTGCGTGGGGCGTTGGGGAGGGAGGACAGAGGTGAGAGCCAAGCTTCTCACTGGGTGGCAGAGCACTTCTGGGTGTGGGTGTGGGGGGAGGTGGGGAAGGAATGGGGGCAAAGCTGGGGAGCAGAGGCATGCCACAGGAGGCCACGGGAGATGCAAGTGAGAGCTTCTGCCACCCCGCATCAAGTGGAAACGTTTGAGATCACTTTCCCAAAATGGGAACGAGGGGCTCAGCCCAACTTCGCCTCTCCCTGGGCTTCAGCAGACAGGGGCACAGACCCTCACTGGCATGTCTGGTGTCACGGAGTACACTAGAGCCACAAACACAAGCAGAAGCCTCAGGCCAACAGCCTTGCACAAGACACCTGGCTTGACAACAGATGGGCAGAGGAACTTAGAGGCTTGGTGAGTCCCCGGCCTACAATGTCATTACCTGTCCTGTTTCCTGGGCAGAGTACTTCTGCAGAACTTAGGGCTAGCAGCAGGGGAAGAGAGAGGGCTAGAAGTCCAGGCAGGTAGAAAACAAGAGAAGGAACATTAGCTTGGAAGAAAGGAGAAGTGTTATACACAATGATCAGGACATTTTTCCCATCCCCCCTGTGCTGATCCTGGCCGCTTTCTCTCTGCACAGCAATTGGACACCTATCACTACCGCAGGGAAATCTAGGGCTCTGAGAATACTTTTAGGTTCTTGATTTCCTAACAATATTGCCAGAGCTCTTCAGTAGGAGGGTGTTTGCCATTGCCGCGATGACCACCAGATCCACGCAGCTGCCTAACGAGCCCCCTGCCACGTGCTCCCTGGCTGTGCCTGGTTCCCTCCTCTGCTTGCACAATTACAAAGGGAGGGGAGGGAAAAGAAGCAGCGGATGAACAAACAGAATAAAAGGGAGGGATTTCAAATGCTGAATGCCATTTCAAATAGTAGCACACATCTGCCCTGGAGAGACTTCAAGCAGCTCCAAGCATCAAGAATAACCACTGAGAGAAAGATAACAGGGAGCAGAGCCAAGTTAATTCCACCCCACCCCGGCTTCCCCATGAAAGACAGCAGTAATTAGAAAGAGAGAAATCTCACAGGCCGAGGCTAACTGACATTTGGGATTCCTAACCTAATCTTTTTCATTTTGGAAGGGTGTTTTTCCGAGCGGTAACGGCAGCCAGAGGCACGGCGGCACCAACCTTTCTGACAGTGTGGTCTTCACACTGTTGGTTCTGACAAAGGGAGTCAGGGAGTCATCCTTAGAAGAGGTGATCAGGCCAGTGGAGGAATTGTGGCTCAGTCCCCCTCCACTGCTGAGGGAGATGTCAATGGACTCACAGCTGGTGTGGAGGCTGCTAACAGACTGGAAGCCCAGACCTTCCTTGCTAACTGCCGAGGAGCTGCTGGCGTTGGTGCCCCAGGTGAGGCTGTTGGAGGGGCCCGAGTTAGCTGAGCTGGGGCTGGAGGCTAGAGGAGACTGGTTGAGGTCCACGTTCTTACTGTAGAGAGGACTGCTGCTCCCACTGCTCAGGATGCCACTGCCTGATGGGGAGTCTAGGTTACCTTGCTGGGTCATGGTGGCATGAGGATTGGAGATGACCACTGAGTTTTTCATGTTTTCAGCTGTGGCGATGGGCACTTGCTTGGTAGGCTTCCCACCAAAGAGTCTGTGAAGAGACAAAGGGTTGTGTGGGTTGAACACCCAGAGCCAAGGGGTGCCGAACTGTTCACGAAGGGCAGGGCACAGGTGTTAGTGAGAGCCCTTGGGGAGGGAGCCATTCCCACCACCACAGCTAAAGGCACTAGGCAGGGACAGGTCAGCCATAAAGTATATCCCAGGCTTTCACTACCAAGTTCTAGGCTGCAGCTGAGACCACGGCTCTAGATGAGCCAAAGGACGATGGGCAATAATCTGTTCCTATAAATAGACTAACTGGATAATTGCTGTGGCTCATGAAACATCTAGAGGGAAAAAGAGTTTTCTTGGACATCTCTGAATCTGCAGCCTTAGCTATGATGCAGGCACGCCGTTTATCACACTCAACTCTAAGGGATTTGTTTGCTCTGTAAGCACAACTCACAGCAATCAAGAACATGAGTCTGTATCTGGCTAGGGTCTGGGGAAAGCAACTTTAGGGATTTATCCTCAATGGAAAGCTCAACCTGAAAGATGGTTTTTTCGGGGCTAGAGAGCTTGATTCATCCGGTGACATACACAGAAAAACGCAGGGTTCATAAGACATTAGACTGGACACAATGAATGTGAACTGTGTCTCTGTGACAGATACATAAAAATGCCACTTCACGTCATCTCCCCACTGCTCATGGCCAAAACGTGCTGTCAGACCATAGGGAGTTACACAAATACCCCTCTCTTCCACCAGCAGAGAGTGTGAGGGTAGAATGGCAGAAGTGTCAGAGGGTGGTCCACAATCCAGTAAAGCAATTATCCCACCCATTAAAACCCATGTGGAGTAAGTACAGTTGAAGAGTCATCAAACTACCAATATTTGAATATGCAGACTGCCTTTCACCTACGTACTCAAAGTGGTGTTAATCTTATCTCTGTTCTCTCCAGACTGACCTATGAATCTCAATTACTGTAAAGACAAATAATCAATCCTTCTTACTAGACAGCATCTCCTGACAGAGGAGAAATGCTTTTTGTGTGGTGACAAGCAGGAACAAAAACATCCTCATGTAGAATCTTGGCTTTAGAATGCTTACATACGTCCAGTGACAGGATCCTCATTATTCCAAAAGGTAACTCACTCCATTGCCAAACACTTCTAATCATTATAAAACCAAAATTTCATCCTTTTCTGACTTTTTTTTTTTGTAGAGACAGAGTCTCACTTTATCACCCTGGGTAGAGTGCCGTGGCGTCACACTGCTCACAGCAACCTCCAGCTCCTGGGCTTAAGCGATTCTCTTGCCTCAGCCTCCCTAGTAGCTGGGACTACAGGCGCCCGCCACAGCGCCCAGCCATTTTTCTGTTTTGCAGTTCGGCCGAGGCCGGGCTTGAACCCGCCACCTTTGGTATATGGGGCCGGCGCCCTGCTCGCTGAGCCACAGGAGCCGCCCCCATGCTGTATTTCTTGACATATCCTGTGTCCCCTTCTCCTAAATGGCTGTTCCTTTTTTTTAGAGACAGAGTCTCACATTGTTGCCCTAGGTAGAGTGCCGTGGCGTTTCAGCTCACAGCAACCTCTAGCTCTTGGACTTAGGCGATTCTCTTACCTCAGCCTCCTGAGTAGCTGGGACTTGACTACAGGCCCCAGTGACAACGCCCAGCTATTTTTTGTTGCAGTTTGGCCAGGGCCAAGTTTGATTGTGCCACCCTCCATTTATGGGGCTGGCACCCTAATCACTGAGCCACCGGCGCTGCCCTAAATGACTGTTTCATACGTCCCTTTCTTCTTAAATCTCTAGTACCTTCTCTCCACCCGCTTAGGTGCTGAGATTTTTAAATTTTTACTTCCTTTTTAACTAATAAAGGCAATCAAAAGAGAATATCCACAATCCACGATTGCACCTGCCCCCCTACTTCCATCTGTGCCCTGTACTCTGCCTTTTCTACTATTGCTGTGGCGGGACACTCTGCTCTTGACCAAGGCAGTCCTTTTACCCGCTTGAATACATCGTTCAGCAACTTTTACCCTTCTGCATGATCTCTGTGGTTGGCGGAAAAATGCCCTCACTAAATGTGTCCAGAATCTGTGAATATGTTTTATCTTACATGACATTGTAAAAGGGACTTTGCAGCTGTGATTAAGTGAAGGATTGATCTTGAGATGGGGAGATTATCCTGGATCATC
The DNA here is from genome assembly GCA_963573935.1 of Arctocebus calabarensis. NCBI lineage: Eukaryota > Metazoa > Chordata > Mammalia > Primates > Lorisidae > Arctocebus > Arctocebus calabarensis. The sequence continues at coordinate 9,541 of CAUYON010023872.1, forward strand.
AGAGTGGACCCAGTGTAATCACAGTGATCCTTACAAGAGGGGAGGTGAGAGCATTAAAGTCAAAGAAGGATTGTGGGCTCAGCACCTGTGGCTCAGAGGCTAGGGCGCCAGCAACATACACCAGAACTAGTGGGTTCGAACCTGACCCTGGCCTGCCAAACAACAATGACAACTACAAACAATAACAGCCTGGTGTTATGGTGGGTGCCTGTGGTCCCAGCTACTTGGGAGGCTGAAGCAAGAGAATTGCTTGGGCCCAAGAGTTTGAGGTTGCTGTGAACTGTGATGCTACGACATAGGGCAGTCTATGTCTCATAAAAAAAAAAAAAAAAGTTGTGAAAACAGAAGTAGTAATTACAGTGGTACTTACTAAAGGGAGGTGGGAGTGTCAGAGTCAAAGAAGGAGATGTAGAAACAGAAGCAGAAATAGAGATAAGAGAAGGGACCCATGAACCAAAGAATGTAGGCAGCCTCTAGAAGCTGAAAAAGGCAAGCAAACAGATTTTCCCCTAAGCCTCCAGAAGGAATGTAGGTTAGAATTTTGACCTCCAGAACTGCAAGAGAATACATATATATGTGTATTGTTGTTGTTGTTTTTGCAGTTTTTGGCTGGGGCTGGGTTTGAACCCTCCATCTCCGGGAAAATAGGACTGGCGCCCCTACTGCTTTGAGCCACAGGCGCCGCCCTATATGTGTGTTGTTTTAAACCACTGAGTTTGTGGTAATTTGTTACAGCAGTGATAGAAAACAAATACAGTTTCTTTGTTTCATTCTTTATACCATGCCCCACATTTGATCCATCAGGAAATCATGTTGTCTCTATCTTGAGACAAGCCAGTGTCTGATCACTTCCTTAACTGCCACCTCTCTTGTCCTACCTTATCAGCAGTTGTCTTCTACTGGTCTTCCTGCTTGTCTTTTCTTGCTCCCTTTTCAACCTTCTCGCTTCATAGCCAGAGAGATCCTGTTGAAGCATAAGTTAGGTCAATTTATTCCTCTTCTGAAAATTATCCAATCATTTTCCCTTCTGACTTCATATAAAACCAAGACTTTACAGTGGCCCATAAGTGGTTCATGTACCCTTACCAGTTGTCCTCTCCTTGTTCTGACTAATTGGTGTTCCTGCTCTCCTAGGCCCTCAGGAATCTGACACCCCTTTAGATTGCTGTGGCTGGCTTACTTTACTTCAGCTACAATGGCCTTCTCAAACATACCAGCATGTTCCCACCTTTGTACTTGCTGTTCCTTCTGCTTGGATGTAGTTTCTCCCAAATCTTCATGGTCTTGATTCTCATGTTACTTTTCTGGTGAAGCCTTTCTTGACCACTGTATTTAAAATGACCCCCCACCTCTGTTCCCCAATTCTCCTTATTCCAATTCTAAACTTTACTTTTCTCCATAGCATTTATCTCCAGCTCACATGTCGTATATTTTCTAACTTCTTATGGAAGTATTCAAACATACAGGAAAATTGAAAGACTAAGACAATAAACAGCTTTGTATCGACCACGTAGATCTAACAATTGCTAATATTTTGCCATTTCTGCTTTTTATTTATTTTTGATTGGTCTATTTGGAAGTAAGTTGTACAGATCACGTCATTTCACCCCTAAATTGTTTCTCATGCATCTCTTATAAATAGTGACATAATCATAATGTGGCATAATATCACAGTCATACTTAACACAATCAAAATTAATTCCCTTGTGTTATCTGATATCTAGGCTATATCCCAGGTTTCCCTAATTAGCCCCAAATGTTGCTTAGAGCTGGGATTTTTTTTATTTTTATGTATTTTTGTTTGTTTTTTGAAAGGATTGGCCAAAGCTCATATATTGTTTTTAGTTTGTATGACTCTGGTTTCTGTTTCTGTCTTTCTCTGTCTCTGTTTCTGTCTCTCTTTCTCTTATTTTTATTTTTTTTCAAATAGAGTCTTACTCTGTTGCCCAGGCTAGAGTGCCATAGTGTTAGTTTAGCTCACACTAACCTCAAACTTCTGGGCAGGGATCTTCCCTCCTTGTCCTCCCAAAGGCTCCCCCATTCCCACCCCATCCTGGCCAACACACAGCTAATTATTTCTATTTTTACTAGTGAAAGTCTCACTCTTCATTAGGCGTATCTCCAACTCCTAAGCTCAAGGGATCCTCCTGGCTTGGCCTCCCAGAGTGTAGGGTTACTGGTGTGAGCCACCATACCCAGCCTCTTTGGTTTCTCTTAGTCCAGAAGCATTCCCCCTGCTTTTATCTTGTTATTAATGTTTTTTAAAGATGAGAGTCTCCCTCTGTCACCCAGGCTGGAATGCAGTGGCATCATAGCTCATTGCAGCCTCACACTCTTAAGTTCAAATAATCCTCCTGCCTCCATCTCCCAATAGCTAGGACTACAGGCGTGTACCATCAAGTCTGGATTTTTTTCCTTAATTTTTTTTTTTTTTTTTTGTAGAGACAGAGTCTCACTTTATCGCCCTGGGTAGAGTGCCGTGGCGTCACACTGCTCACAGCAACCTCTAGCTCTTGGGCTTAAGCGATTCTCTTGCCTCAGCCTCCCTAGTATCT
>CAUYON010023875.1:0-38439 GCA_963573935.1 Arctocebus calabarensis
TTGAGACAGAGCCTCAAGCTGTCACCCTGGATAGAGTACTATGGCATCACAGCTCACAGCAACCTCCAATTCCTGGGCTCAAGCGAGTCTCCTGCCTCTGCCTCCCAAGTAGCTGGGACCACAGGCACCCGCCACAATGCCAGGCCATTTTTTGGTTGCAGCCGTCATTGTTGTTTGGCAGGACCAGGCTGGATTCGAACCCGCCAGCTCAGGTGTATGTGGCTGGCACCTCAGCCCGTTGAGCCACAGGCGCCGAGCCTTATTTATTTATTTTTTACTGGCAGGATCCACTAGGTATTGTAGTGCCCAGGAATTCCACAAAGACCACACTGCCAAACAAGCCAAATTTACAGCAGAGTCCTTTTATTGAAGAGTTAGATGGCGACTGCCTCAGTGTCCCAACATGAGGTTTCTGAGAGCAGCCCTGAGTGCTTAAGGAGTCAGGTTTTTAAGGCTTGGTCTGCATCCTGGTTGGCATGCAGGCTGTCCAGTGCATTTGGGGGGGGAGGGTCAGCAAGTAAGCATTGCACAGAAGCAGAATTTTGCGGTTAGTTAGCCATACATCATATATTCTTTGTTTTAATATTTCCCCATACATGTTAGTTTCAGTACTTTTCCTCCATACATCTTTGTCTCAGTATTCTCTCCACCTGGCATTGTTTAAAGGTCAGTCTGGGGATAGTCAGTTGGTTTCCCAGGCCCAGGAGTAGTCAAGCAAGAAGTTAACTGAGTACTTTCCCATCTATCTTGGGAGTGAACCAGACTTACTCCATTTTTTTGAGGGCTTGCAGCCCAGGAATTTGTCAGGAGTTAACTGGTATTTTTCTACTTTAGCCTAGACCTAACAGTATCATGTCTGTTCTCTTTCTTTTCTTTCTTTTTTTCCTTCCTTCCTTCCTTTCTTTCTTTTCTTTTCTTTCTTTTCTTATCAGGTCTGTACTTATAAGAGGAATAAACCCCGTTAAGAGGATTCCACTCTCATGACCTAATCACCTCAACTCCTAAGACCATCACTTTGAGGATTAGGATTTCAACATATGAATTTGGGATGACACAGACATTTAATGCATAAGAAATGGAATAAATAAAAATGAGTTCTGATGTTTCCATCACACTCCCCACAGGCATACCGTGGGCACTCCTTGAGTATTCCTAAGGTACACCCCACTTAGGAGAAAAGTCTAGGAAACCAGACAAAGTGAAGAGAGCTGGTCTGTGGTTTGAATACTCGGCCATCTGGGCCATGTTGCCTTTCTTCCCAATATCATCCTAAATCCACTCCCAATGTTATCCTAAATTCACAGAAGGAATTGGTAAATAGTTACAAAGTAATCCACATGCCAAAATATAAATATTTCTTAAGTGAATAAATAAACTAGTGCATAAGAATGAAAAGAGGGCCTTAGATTCATCTCAGCTGTCGTGGTGAATTCATTAGAGGAACATACCTGCAATGTGCTTTTCATCCCATTAATTGGGAATGATCAGAATTGTTTCAGTGACTTCAAGCTTAGTAGCACCAGTTCTGTCCTCCTGAACCAGTAAAAAACTTGTATTTTTGACAACAAACAAGCTATATCTACATACTTATGTTTCCTTTTCATCATCTTCTATACAAAACTTGGAAATACAAAGTAAAAACACTTCATTCATATTGAAGTTCTCGAGGTTGCTATCCAGGAAAAAAAAAGGAGAAATATAGCTTTGGTTTATTAGAAACTCTTCAGTTCCAAGTTCCTCTAGATGTCAGTGTTACACAGGGAAATGAAAATATAATAGCCTTTGGCAAGGAATAAACACCTTGGTACATTATTTAAATGGTATAACATGTGTGATATATAATTACCAAAGGAAAAAAACAGCCCCATTTGAAAGCTGGTTTCTTATGTTCTTTAGGACCAACAGCTTCTCCTGTGGTCAAGTCAAACTCAAGTACCTAAGGAATGCTGGCCCAACATGTGGACATTTGCTCCCTGACGCTCAGACAGCTTTAGAGGCAAATGTCAATTGATTAGTACGTCAATTGATTGGCATTACACGACAAATTCTCAATTTTACATTATTTTTTGTTTGTTTTTTATATTTCAAATTAATGTGACAGTAAAAATTTTTAGGTTACATTGATTAATTTTACATATTTGGATGGACTAAAATTGCCTGAATCCCATCCATTTTCATTATTAAGGCCACATATGCTTTTATTAAATCCAGAAACACAATGCTTACTGATGCACCTACATTCTCATTTCAAAAGGGAAGAATTGAAAGACAATTACAAAATAAATTAAGCATAATTAGCTAAACTGTCTCACTTGAGTAATTTGGATATATGTACTCTTTGTTTTTCTTTTGCTTCTCTTCCATGTTAATTCCATTTTTTTTTCTTTGAGACAGCATCTCACTATGTCACTTTGGGTAGAGTGCCATGGCTTCACAGCTCACAGCAACCTCAACAGTCCTTAACCTTGGCCTTAAGTGATTCGCTTGTCTCAGCCTCCCAAGTAGCTGGGACTACAGATACCCACCACAATGCCCAGCTATTTTTTTGTTGCAGTTGTCATTGTTGTGGCTGGTGTATGTGGCTGGCACCGTAACCACCGTGCTACGGGCGCAGAGCCTGCCCTTCTTTCTTATCTCCCATGGTATCAATAAATATTAACAATGCGACTTGGCTATAATACTTTTAATTTCCCCCAGAGAGACAGTACAGTATAGTAGTTAGGAGCACAGCTTAGTTAGTATCTTGGCTCTACCATTTCCAAACTTTATAATTGGGAAATTCCCCAACTTCATTTATAAGATGGGGTTAATAGAATCTATCTTAACGGGTTATTAGGAGGAGCAACTGAGTTAATAATGTAAGGTGCTTAGAGTAGAGCCTGGTACACAATCTGTGCTCAGTATATGCTTGTCCCCACCACCACCATCGCTGTCACTGTGAGCCAGTCTCTAGGGTCAGTACCAGGGAGGAAAAGATGAACCAGCCTTTTTGCCCATTAGAAGCCCATAGTCTAGTGGGAAATTTGACAGGAAAAAAAGTTCAATTAAGTGTGGGAAGGGGCTCCAGGGGTGGGAGCACCTGCCGACTCTCTGCTGGCACAGAGGAGATAGCACCCGGCCTTGTCTGAGGACACCGAAGGCCATTTTCTCTGTAGAGGGAAAAGTATGCAAATACCCGCTCTGCACTTTCACTTAAAAGAGAAACTCTGAAGTTCTAACGTCTAACCTTGATTTTCCACAGATTTACTAAACATGCCTCTGTGTTCTAAGGCCCCTATCTGAAAAATGGAAATACTCAGAACCCGTGGAATTGCCCTCTGAGTTGTTTAAAAGCACGTTTGCAATTTGTCTTGATAGCCATGCTCTGCACTTACTTGGTGTTTCAGGTTTGCAAATCACCCTAAGGCAAACTGTGTTCTGTTTCAAAGGAGGGGGGAAAAAAAAGACTGATTCTCTAGACAGTCACACAATTTCATTAATTTATAATGCATAACTTTAGAATTTGTGATAATTTGGGTGGATTAGGCTAATGTTTACCTTTTATATGGTATACATTAGTGAAGGGTTTGCTAAACTAATTCAGAGAATCCAGGCTTGTGAGAAGAATGTTTATCTACTTAGGAAAAGGGCCATCTGTTCTAAGCAATGTAAAAGCTCCTTTTATAAAGCTTACTTTCATCTCCTACTTTCTGGTTTACAGAGGCCATTCACAGTTATCCTCTCGTTTTTATTTGATTCATATGTGAACCATATCAAGACGACTTAGACAGAGGTCAAGGGTGACATACACATTATCAATATCCTTTAATCTATTCATGAAGGTGGGCCTTCTACAAACAGCAATAGAGTTTTACAGAATTCCTTTGAAAATAGTGAATTCATTTCAGATTCTGTAGTCTTTCATTAAGACTGTTCTTCCCTCTACATTATTGTTAATTTTCGTGTGTTTTTCTATGTTTGCACAATAAAATATAGTGGATGATTTTGCCCCCCAGGAGACATTTAGCCATCTGGAGACTTTTGCTTCCTCACAACTGGGAGGGAGGGTGCTGCTGGCATCTGGTGGATTGAGGCCAGAGATGCGCCTTAACATCCTATAAGGCTCATGACATTTCCTACAACAAAGAATTGTCTAGTCCTGAGTGTCGGTGGTGCTGAGATAGAAAAGCCCAGGTGTAATATGTAACCTCAGTTACTTAATTGTCTATCCACAGGCTAAGGAGAAGCTGTGGTCAAATTCTGGCTTGACCGAAAGGATACCCGTCAAAGGCAAAAGGACATCAGGCCTCACAGGTAACGTCTTTAGAATACTGGATTATTGCAGGTAAAGAGAGTTCTGTTATAAAAGTCCTGTTGCTGTTATTCTTATTCAGAGGAAGTAACACTTTCATAAAGCCCTGGGTAAGGAAAAGCGCTATTTGTTTGCATACCTGTATTTGGTTGGCTTTGGGGCCTACCCTGTTATAAACAAAAGCATCTGTTGGAAGCCAACTGTCAGTCGATTAGTCATATTTCCTTCTACTTTGCTTTTAAAAGTTTATATCTGCTAATAAAAAGAAATGTGAATAAAGATGCCATTATATGGAGCCAGAAGTATATTGATATTCTCCATTAAAATATTTTGTGTCCTATGGTGGCTTCTAGAGAGATCTACCCAGAAGAACCAACTCTTCTCTGAGACAGACAAGGTTAATAAACTCAACAAGAAAAATGCTGAGAAGATCAACGCCTCTCTAGTAGAGAGAAGTTTTGCCATTTTTCATACAGAAAGACAAGATGAAGTGGAAGATTTTGCTCCACGAAATTCTGTAGCGCTGAGAGGCAACACAGAGGGAAAAGACATTACACTCACAGAGAACCCAGACAGACGAGAAAATGATAGTGCCGGGGATGATAAACAAGCCATTGCGGACAAAAACGAACATCCAGTGTTCAAAGAAGAGAAAAATGTGCTGCATTCTCAGGAAGATACTAGTGGAAGAGAAGCCGAGAAAAAAGGAGCACTAGAAACTGCAGATGAGACAGTGATGGACCGATGTCCACATAAAAAGCAACATGCTGATAAAACTAACGGTGACCAATCCCATGAAAGGTAGGGTTACGGCGTTACGTAACCACAATCCATGTTTTTGTAGGTCTATGTGCCACTACCATTTAAGACCATATAAAAAGGATAAATAAAGAAAGTTTTTAAAGCAGTGATTTAGAACCCAATTTCCTGGCTTGTGTAGATTTTTCATGTTCACAATTTCTTGCTATTATTTTTTTTTCTTGCCTGTTATATTTTTAGGCATTTTATTGTTTCCTAAGTTTTCTACTCACTGGTGGACAAGGATGATGATTAATGGCGCTCACAGGAATCAATATTTTTAAAAGATTAAGTAAAACCTTTAAAAAAAATTTTTTTTTTTTTTTAGCAATATTGAGCACATCCCTTCTAAGGCCAAGAATTAAATAGTGATTAGATTAATTTGTAAGTTAAAAATCTGAATCTAAAAAAGTTTACCTGCTCCATCATACATGATAAATTGGCTATTTTCTCCATATTGTAAGAATTGGGTAAGCAGTAGATTATTGACTTTCTTTCTCAACTGCCAAGTTTCACATATAAATTAAGATAATTATATAATTAAAATTAAGTCCTCAAAGTTATGACAAACCATGTCTATCCGTTTGGAACAAAGAACATCAAAATACTTGTGTGGTCTGTTTTAGGAATTAAGACATACTTCTTATTTCATTTTTAAATAATATATTTGAAACCTAATCTTGGAGGAATTTAATTTCCTGAGAATTAAACATAAACACTAATGATTACTAAGAAACTCCATCACTGCAAAAATGTGCTTAGTAAGTAAAGTCATGAGCTGCTGAGAAGTGGAGATGAAGTCAATTCTTCCACCAATAAAGGTTTATTCTCCCTGCTTTTAACATTCAGAGAGGTTATGGCTTCTTTTATCATGGTATCATAATGTCTCCTATAAGGAAAGGGTGTGAAACAAACAAAAATCAAATTAGTTGAGTATTTATAAATGACTGCTTTTATAAAAGGCCAGTGGAATAAACTGGGGTCACAATGAGAACACTGGGGATACCCTTTGAGATCCTGGTTATCTATACCCACCTATGTGATGGGGAAAGCATACCGCTTCATTTTATCCCCAAACACTGAAATGGTCAACTCTGTTTTGGAGCGTCCATCCTCTTCACCAAAACACCATTTTAAGAAAGATTTAGTTCTATGAATTTTGACCACCTGAAAGTTTTCTCCTTGAAGCTTTGAGAGCTGCAACAGGATTTTATTTTCCAGGTGTATCAGCAGCATAAAGGCCATTTCTACAACACGGACCCTAGGAAATTCAGCAGTGGAATCCATTTTCCAGAATGCTGAACAAACAGTGTCCTCTGGCAGCAGTAAGCGCAGAGTGACGGAGGAGTGCTTCACCAACGAGGACAACAAAAAGAGCAGAGTAGATGTAGTGGGCACAAGTGAAGAGCACACGCGTGGAAAGACACAGGAGTCCAGGCAAGCCCAGGGGAGCTCACAGGGCAAACCCCAGGAGTCTGCTGGGAGGAAGACCTCGGGACAGCAAGATCTCCTGACCCCACTGGGTAGGAAACGGCTTTTGTTTTGGCCTTTTAAGGCTTTTTAACCTTTTCCAGCAAGCATTTCCAACTAAATTTCACTTAGTCTAATAGCCTGCAGGAGATATAATGCCATATTGATGCCATTTGTGTGTTTAACTCACCCCCTCTTCTTTTTAAATCTGAAGCAATGATGCTACCAAGAGAATTCTCTCATGACTTCATTTTTTCAGCATATTTATGGTGTGAGAGGTGAATGTCCATATCAAATCAGATTCCAAGAGATTTATATTATCTGAATTTTAAAAAAGTAACACTTGGCAGAGTGCCTGGAACAAGATAAGTGCTCAAGAAACAGATGTTAAATAAGTGTAAATGTTGGAAAGCAAAGCTATTATCCACTCACCTCCTTTTGTATCCTTATTGTATGCCTGCAATAGTTGCTTAATAAATGAACCAATGGAGAATGAACAAGTTCATGGCTAGCCAATTTTAATGGCAGTAGTCATGGAAAAGTAAAAGAATACAAGGAGAAACATTGCTAAGTAATTATGTGTGTTAGAACTGACACTGATGTGGACTAGCATATAAATACTTAAGAAGGAAGGTGGAAAGTGGGAGAAATTTGATAGCTATAGAATACACACTTACCTAGTTTTATTGGGTGTTTTATTTCCAGCCAGCCAGGAAAAATTCATCTTTGTGCGTTAAATGTGTCTTAAATAAAGTCTAAAACATTTTGGAAAGTAATATATAATATCAAACATTTCAATGACATGAAGAAATGTTTCATTTTTCTTTTTTTCTCTCCATTTTAATGAAAATAATGGATTATATCAGTGGCACATTTAACAAAGTGGATCAAACGATTTCTCGTATTTGAATTAAAATGGTCTCGGGCTTGGAAGGATTCCCTGTTTGGCTTATATGGGGTTTGGAGTGTTTCAACTGTTTTGACATTTCTGAAAGTGGTCTGAAGAGGGTCTGAACGATCGTTGAGGGGTCCCCACCGTCACTCTCCGAGATGTCAGACATCACCTTCATGAGTCACAGCTCATAATCCAAAGTGAAAATTTATACTCCTAGATCATTTGGAATAAAACAGATGGCTCACTGTATTTTAGTATTAACGGAGTGAATTTTTACCATGAGGCACAATGCTGGCCACCATAAAGAAGTCGGACTGCTTGACAGACTGCCCTTCGTTTCCTCTCACCTTCTAGATGACATCCCAGCTCCTCCAGCTCCATTCGACCATCGCATTGTGACAGCCAGAAAAGCAGCAGTCAACAGCCTCTACACAGTCTGCCAAACAGAAATTTTAGGAGGGTAAGTAACAATCTTTCAACAAAAGAAGAGAACTTCCAAAGAGACAGGACCTGGGGACTTCATAAATGTTTGCTGGTCTCCGCCTGAGAACCAGAAATGTTATAAACAAACATTTTAGGAGATTTTTAACCATTAGTGAAAATCATCACCCATGCCAGAAAGGTTGATGTGGTTACTATATTCCGTGTTTATTATCTGCTTTACTTCCTATGTTGTAATGTCTGAAAGTGAGAAAAACCCGATGTGAGTCACCAGAAGGTCTAGCAGCCATGGCGTGGACACAGACAGAAAGAACACAGGAATGAGTCAGCGCTGTAGTTCTCATGGCATGTGCTGAACCCTGTTATCATTATTGCATCATTGTTGTCCATTTATATTGTTCTTATATTAGTTACTGTTACTATTTCAGTTGATGACTTTGCTCACCAAAGAACTTATTAGAGGGATAGCTAAATGGATGCTCTCTCCCCAAAGAAGGAAGATTAAAGTCCATCAGGCACCATCTTCACTCTAGGGGAGCCAGACGTTCTTTCCTCTTCTGCTTCATTCACAATCCCCCTATGATATCTTGTAACTCAAAGCCTAAATTATGAAGTTCACTATCATCAGCCTATCTATGTAAAATAGGAAGAAGAAAGCTGAACATTTACCCACATAGGTGCAAAATTTACTTCCCAACACAAGGGAAATACACACAGCTACTATAGCACAGGTTTCTGCAATTGGTCATTAGGATGAAGTTGATATTTGTAAAATCTCTTCTTTCTCCTCCTATTCCATATTTCTCTGCCCTCTGCTGCAGGGAGCCACCTGAATTTTTTCTTCCTCAGCTGACTGGTCACACAGACTGCCCCGTGAGACAGTGGGGATGGTCACAGGGAGAAATGGGAATTCCACACAGGAACTGGTGCCATGAAAGTCTGAGGGATTTTGTTCTTCAGGGACTTCCGTGGCAAGCCAGCATCTATTTCTCTAACAGAAAACAGTTATTTGCAAAAGAAACTTTGAAATGATTCCCAGGGTTTGTGCTGTTTTTCTGGTCGAAGTCTGTCAGTGGCTCCTTTAAAACTTCCTGTGTCTTTGGGCACCACTGGGTCTTCTCAGCTGTACTGCAGTCTGGGCCAGTGGATGGTCATCTCTTGTTCTGGGCTTTACCAAAAACTGACAGCCCTGATTCACTTAGCAAATAAGTTAGAGGAACATAATTGAACATGCAAGGTTGGCTTCCAAATGCAAAGATGTCATCAAGTGCTGGCCTCCTTTTCAGTGGTAGGAGGTTCAGAATGCAACAACTTAGCCGTATTTCAGCAGAGATGTTGCATTACAACAAGCCAGCGATCATAGGATCCCAAAAACCCACCTGCAGTGGCAGTGCCCTGAATTTTGCAGGGGGTTCCTCTACTGCCCTGTGGCCTCTCAGCTATTTATCATCCCTGATCGCATGTTCAGTTAGCAGGAGGTTACCAGTAGGGTGGCCTAGCATGAACCCTGGGAAGCGGCCTCAGCATTCAAAGCCCTTCAGAATAAATCAAGCAAGAGAGCCACAGAGCTGAGATAGCCAGGAAGTCAGACAGCCATAGGGCACCACAGTTGGGCTGGAAGTTTCTGGGGGCCAGTGCTGATGAAAGGAAAAAAACATGTTCTTAATCAGCAGTTAGATGGTAGGTGCCTGGGGCTGCGCTCATGTGCTCCAGTGACTGGAGTTGAAGTCACTGCTTGGCTGTGTCTACGGTAATCTAATGTCATTCTCCAAGATCCTTCTGCTTTTGCGCTGGGTGTGTAGTTGAGTTGGATGAGGTGTGGTGGCTGCCATTGGCTCTGGGTCTGTCCAGTGCTACACGTCTGAACTCCCCTAGAATTGCCATAGGCTCTTACCTTAGGTTCACTGTGTAAGTCAGGGAGGCCCTCCTTCACTCCCTGTTGTGATAACTGTCATTGCACAGAGCAAGGACACATGTTCTAGTTTATTTTACTTAATAAGAAACCAAAGCAAGCAAATTAAATTTAAAGATTGTTCATGAGTCTGCATTTCTATAGGTAATTGTATAGATAAGAAGCTATTTTATGTTTACATGCAAACAAAACTATCAAAAATCTCATAGGCACCTAAGCAATATGTATTTTCGATTATATATATTATAGGTAATCTTGTTATTACATTTTATTTATTTATATGCAGTTTCCAAAAATAATTTGATATCCTTGACCACAGGCTATATTGTTCAGATACTGAGAAGGCCCAGCTTATTACATTCATATATACTCAGAGATACTGTGTTGTCTATAAAGGTGGTTCTCAAATTTTAGGGTGCTTATGAATCCCCCAAGGAATGTGTCAAATGGGCAGATTCTGGGGACTTACCCTGGACTCCTGCCTCAGTAGCTCTGGGGTAGGGCCCAGAAACCTGTATTCTTAACAACTTGCCCCGGGGATTCTGATTCAAATGACCCACAGACCACAGTTGATAAACACTGTCTAGATTATTGGATACAGTAGATGCATTCATAAGTTTGCTCAGTCAAGCTCAAAAAGAGAAATACCCAGAGTCAGTGTGCACTGTCCACCTGCCAGTGACTAATGCCAGGCCTGGTGATGACAGTGTCTCATGTTATTGCTGCTTCCTTTTCTTTGGCAGGGGGCGTTTTGGCCAGGTTTATAAGTGTGAAGAGATAGCAACAGGTCTGAAGCTGGCAGCCAAAATCATCAAGACCAGAGGCTCAAAGGACAAGGTAAAGGTGGTGGGAGGTGTCTGTCTCCCTCTCTCCTATCTTGACCACACTAAAGTGCCCTTTGCCTCTTCTCAGGAGGAAGTGAAGAACGAGATCAGCGTCATGAACCAGCTGGACCACGCCAACCTCATTCAGCTCTACGATGCCTTCGAGTCTAAGAATGACGTCGTCCTGGTCATGGAGTAGTACGTGTCCCTCCTGCCCTCCTTCACACACCTCCCCCACATTACTCCTGATGACCCAACTGCAGCTGTGTCCTGCTATAGCAGAGGCCAGAACCAAGCTCAGTGTACCCGTGATTCCAATTCATGTCAATCACACAATCACATCAGTTTCAGAAAGGAAACTACTTGTTATTATACATCTCCATGTGGACATTATATACATCTCCATGTGTGACATAATTGATGAGAAGTCATGGGACCAAGTAGATCTAGCTTTGTTTCTAAGCTATACTGTTAAAAACTCAACCTTAAATATTACCCAGGTCATCCGGAGGAAAGTGGTTTTTGATTTATATATCACTTTTGACATACTCACTAATACAAAATTTATGTCAAACTATTAGCAATTAAGACAAAGAAATTTTGATTCATAATCACCATTATAAAAACTTAATGAGTGGTGGATTAGCAAATGAGTACAGTAGTCCCTTGGTATCTGCAGGGAATTGGTTCCAAGACCCCCAGAAGATACCAAAAATCCAAGGATGCCCAAGTCCCTTGTAAAACTGGCATAGTATCTGGGGTAACCTACATATATCCTCCTATATACTTTAAATCATTTCTAGCCTACTTACAATACCCAATACAATATAAACATTATGTAAATGGTTGTATTGTTTTTATTTTTTATTTTTATTAAATCTAGCTGCATACACTAGTGCAGTTAAGGGGCACAATGTGCTGGTTTCATATACAATCTGAAATGTTTTCATTAAACTGCTCAACATAGCCCTCATGGTATTTTCTTAGTTATTGTATGAAGACATTTGTATTCTGCATTTAGTAAGGTCTGCCTTAAGATGCACTATAGGGGTGGCCCCACCAATTACCCTCCCTCCACCCCAACCTCCCCCCTGGTTGTATTGTTTTTAAAATTTATATTTTTTATGGTTGTAGTGTTAATTTTTATTGGTTTTTTTTTTTTTTGGTTACATATATTTGATCCATGATTGGTTGATTCCATGAATGTGGAACCCATGAATACAGAGGGCTGACTATAGTTTAACTAACACTGAATCAAAATTGTGATTCAGTCCATTTTTTTTCCATTTTGGGTTTTGCTTTTCATTGCGCAGTAAGTCTTTTTAGATAATAAAGTATAATAGTTCTCCCTTATCCATGGTTTCAGTTTCCATGGTCTTTGTTACCAGAGGTCCAAAAATGTTAAGTGGAAAATTCCAGACACAAACAACTTTTCAATTCCTCACTATTCTGAGTAGGGTAATGAAATCTCACACCATCCCACTCCATCTCACCCGGCATGTGAATCATCGCTTTGACCAGAGTCTCCATACTGTATACAGTGCCCCTCCCATGTGGGTCACTAAGTAGCCATCTTGGTTATCAGATCAATTATCATAGCATCCTGTGCTTGTCTTCCAATAAACTTCATTTTACCCTTTACATAGGGTTTGGTACCATCTGCCATTTCAGGTATCTGGGGGCTTGGAACAGAGTCCCCCAAAGATACAGGGGACTACAATATCTAGCATTGGCCAACTAGAACCACTTTATCATTGAACTTTGTTTGGGGACTAACAGGGCTGGAACCCTGGCTAGCCTTCTGATGAGGTTTGTAATACCCTCCCTATGTCCATAGATTCTCTTTATGTTCAGTGTATTTAGAGAATGGTACATATGGACACAACCCAAAGCTGAAGTCACTGAATGAAAAGAACTGAGATTCTCCATTTATGAGTTTGAAGGTACATAAACTATAGCCTTTCAACATAAGAATCGATTATGTGAGATGGCAGAGAAAGAGAAAATAAATGCACACATATCTTTTAAGGAAGGTAGAAGAAGTTGGACACCAAATTCCCACAGGTAAGTCACGTGGTGGTTAAGACTAAGGGTCTAAGGGTCTCACTCCTCTTTCCTCTTCAGTGTGGATGGTGGAGAGTTGTTCGACCGCATCATTGATGAAAACTGTAACTTAACGGAGTTTGACACCATCCTGTTCATGAAGCAGATATGTGAGGGGATACGGCACATGCATCAGATGTACATTCTCCACTTGGACCTGAAGGTAAGGTAGAGAGTGCTTTGTTTTGTATGAAATGTAAACATTTCCCAGCTCCCAGTCAATGGCCCCTGTCTGATATATATGCCAGCTAAGAATATGTAGCTATACATACATGTATAGCTATACAGCTAAGAGAACTGTATTCTCACTGTTTACATTTTCAAGAATTAATATAAATCTGGATTCTTATTCTCATCTTCTCACTCTTAACTTGTCACCGCCTTATAGTTTTGTGCCCCATCTTTAGGGAATACTATTCACATCCTTATAACTCTCCCATGTTAAAGAAATCTACATGGTGGATTGTTTCAGTAAAAGCATAGAATTGAAACAACTATCACCTCCACCACAATGGTCCTGTGGCAATCCCTTTTATTATCAGGACAAGTGGTGGGAGGATTTTAGCTAACTCAGAATTCTCTAGTGGCAGCTACCCTCTCTGGGTCTCCAAGTACCCCCAGAGCTGCTTACTTTCCTAAAGAAAAGCCCTGGACTTTGAGACTTATTTTCCCATGGGCTTTCTAGACCACTGAGTAGAAATGTATGGAGAGTGCGGGCAGGGCCGCACTGGTAACGGTAGAAAGCACATGTGACTGCCTTCCTTTCTTTTCTTAGTTATTTCCTCCTCCCTTTTTATCTCTCTCTCATATGAAATCCCTGGAATTGGATAGTATGTAGTCTTAATTACAAACTAATAAGAGATCCATTCTCCATAACCCTTACCAAGTCTCATACTGGCGCAAGCATCATAAAGTGCATCTTCCTGTGTGGCTAGGTCATTTTCTCATTTCCCTGTTTGCGTAGCATGACAGTGAGGTAAAATATATAGTCTATATAACAATCCGTCTACTATAAATCACCAGGGATTGCACAGTGAAATAAATTCAGCTTTCCTAAATAGGTTTCCATGGGCCTCTCTCCCTACAACTTGGCTTCCTTCACTGTTTTGATTTATGTGCCTTGTTTTTCCCATTCACTTCTGAGCAGGAGGAGCACAGAGGAAGTGGTCTATAAAATGACAAAGTCAGAGGTTAAATGTCAATAACAAAGCCCTTGGCTATGAACTGAATTTGATAATGCATATGTTCATAGAGCATTTTCGTTGAGTGTAGATATTCTGCAGATATCTCTGAAGGGATGTGATTGGCAACTGGAAGTAGGAGAGGACCAATTGTAAGTCAAATGACTCCGTATGTGGCTTCATAACTTTGACTAAGGACTCGCAATGGGCAATTTTAGTTACAGGTTATAAGTACAGATAATAAGAAAGGTGACTGCTGGATGGCTCATTAAGGATTAGTTTTTCAGGAAGCTCCTTGTAAGGAAAAAGGCCAAAAATATTAAGAGTACTTGTCACTCTTTGGGGGAGATGATAGGTGATTTTAAAATGGTCTCCTTTATATTTTTCTGTTTTGAAAATTTTATTCAATGAACATTCTTTAGTTTAATGACTATAAAAAATATTAACTTTTTGAAGTGCCCTCAGGCTGTTTCTTTACACTCTGCAAAAAATTTTTTGATGCCATAGTATTCCTTTACAATTGGACAGCTTTATATATGATTGATCAGTTACTTAGGTATGAAACCAAATGTTCTCACATAGTACTCCCTTCTCTATAAATGACTTTTACTCACAGACATCTACTTGAGACGTATTTTAGAAAAGGGCTTCCGAAGATATTCTGCCCAACCTAAGCAGACTATTGAATATTGATCAGGAGACACTACCTTGTTTTATAAAATATTTCTGAGTTTTGGATCGAATTTGAACCTCTCTTCACCCAGACAGGTGGGGAGTGGGGATCTGTGATCCTACCTGAAGGCTGGGGAAATGGGATCCCATTCCTTCAGTAACCTGGCTAATGGCCTCCAGCTCTTAAGGAACAGCTGGGACTAGAATTTGAACGTTCTTGACTCTTCTTTGAAAACTTTACTTCTCTTTTATGAATGACCTTGACTTTAAATCACATCCCATGTTTTCCCCGGACTTTGGTTTTGCTACCCCAATAAAGATAGGTGCACCTGTGAGATGTTCTAGAACGCTGAGTAGATGTGCTGCTTCCTGCTTTTCTCCCCTTCTCCCTGCAAGACTGTCAGGTTAGCAAAGCCCTACCTGAGTCTCATTCCAAGGGAAAACTGTGTCAAGGACTTTAGGCATTGACACTGATCTCAGCCAGACCTTGGAATTGCCGACACGGAAGAGTGACTGGGACAGAGGAGCCTTCTTTTTTATGCATGACTTTCCCATAGAGAAAGCAGAAAGGGAAACTCTGGAGGTTGGAACATTATCATACATATTCGGTGTGGTTGTTTAAATGAATCAGGCCATTTCTCTTGGAACTCATAAATCTACGGGGAAAATATTTCTCAAAGAAAGGGAAATTCATACTTAATAATTTTAGGGGGGCTGATGGCAGGTCTGAGCTGGCTTCCACCAGCCCATTTGGAAATTTGTAAGCAGCCTCCTTCTGTGAGGAGGCCTCTGCCTGAACTCATGCCTTATGGTAAACTGCGAAACCAGGGAGAGGACAGGCGGGGTAATGCAAGGTTGGCAGGATACCCACAACCTCACCCACCACATAATGAAAGGAGAAAATACCCACACAGACAAGCCAGCCCCAAAGTGAAAGGCCTGATATGTTTTTCCTGAGCATCGCTGTATTTTTAGTTGTGGTTCAGGGACAATTTGAGTGAATGATGGTTGTTTTCATTGCTAATGTGTCTCTTTCTCCTGGCAGCCTGAGAATATCCTGTGTGTGAATCGGGATGCTAAGCAAATAAAAATTATTGATTTTGGATTGGCCAGAAGGTATGTCTGTTTGAACATAGGGGAATGAATAGAGTTAGGGAACATGATGGGTGCTCTTTCATTGCGAAGATAAATCTGATATGCCCCTTGGTTTCATGTCATCATTTAGAATTAATTTAGCAAAAATTATGTTCATCCTCACCCTGCTAAATTTGAGATTTGAGTGGTTATAAGTTTCTATAATATGTGCAATAAGAGATATGGAAAGTTAAAGCCTACTACAGTAAAGTTTATTACATTAGAAGCCATTAATTTCAGCTTTTGTAAGAGTTTGTCTTAGTCTTTTATCTTTGTTCCATCTGTACAGAGAAGATTTACTTTTAAAAAATATTAATAGCATAAATTAGATTGCAAAGGGTTCTGGCACGTAAAAACTTCTTCAGGGAACAAAGAGTTTATGTGGACACATTCACAATTGAATTCATTAATGAGCCATATAAAGTAGATGTTGTAAATTACTTCGGCATTCTGTTTACTCACTTAATACAAGTTTATTCAAGCCATCTCCACGTCAAGGACCACATCAGTTTTCTTTTTGTCATCTTCTGTAATGCAGTTGTTCTCATTATTTGGAGTGTATTTTCCCACAAATGTTTCAGATTATTAAGGGTTTCTAGTATGAATTTTGACTTATAAATTCCTGTTTGCTGACCCTATTGCTTAAATTTGTGATTTCCTTTAAAGTCTATCTATTTGTAGTTCCCTGTATAGCTGAAGTTATTTTGTCTTGTAGACCGCATCTTTTCAGTTTTTATGACGTGTGATTGACACCCTCCATCCTTTCACATTGTCTCCTAAATTCTAGATACAAACCCAGAGAGAAGCTGAAGGTGAACTTTGGAACCCCCGAATTCCTTGCTCCTGAAGTTGTGAACTATGATTTTGTTTCCTTTCCCACTGACATGTGGAGCGTGGGGGTCATCGCCTACATGCTGTGAGTAGCTTTCCTGCCTCCCTCTGATACTTACTCTCAACCTCTATGCATCTTCCCTGAGGTTTTGCTATTTTGAATAAAGGCCCCAATTTAGGTCTTTTAAAAATAAATAACAACATGCCATACTTAGTCGCTTTCGAGGTTCTATTGAACCTTGTGGGTGAAAGGAGTGAATTCTTCCCCACATATCATCTGAAAAAGTAAATGTATGATCCTCCACTTTAACTCCTAAATATCATCCACAGCCCTCAAAGTAACAAAACAAAACAAAAAACGGGTACTTTGATCTCCCAAATAACTGGTGCTGGCCCTCACTCCTCAGAGGTGACCACCTGCTCGGTGTTTACAATCCGGGTATGTGATGGCACTTTGGCATCTGTAAAATGCTTTACAAAGGAAGTTGTACTATTCTTTGAGAGTCATATTTGAATATAGCAGCTGCCTTCACTGCCCCAGGTCTTTAATTAGGAGTTGGGGTGAGAAGTAAGCATTTCTTGTGTTAATTTTTTTTTTGCAGTTTTTGGCCAGGGCTGGGTTTGAACCCACCACTTCTGGTATACGGGGCCTGTGCCCTACTCCTTTGAGCCACAGGCACCGCTGAGAAGTAAGCATTTCTTGATTGTCATAATATACAGGGTGGCTATAAAGTTCATGTGTAATTTAAAACACGGTGCCATTTTAAGTTGCATGTAAACTTTATGGCCACTCTGTATTATAAAATTAGGCTTCCTTGTTAGGTTATTTTCCTCCCCTCACTTTTAAATGGCAGAAACAAAAAAGCAACCTATCTGAAGCTGTTTTAAAAGTACTTACTCTGGGCCAGGCATGGTGGCTCATGCCTATAATCCTAGCACTCTGGGAGGCCAATGCAGGTAGAGTGCTTGAGCTCAGGAGTTCAAGACCAGCCTGAACAAGAATGAGACTCCATCTCCACTAAAAAAAAAAAAAAAAAGGTGAAAAAATGAAGCAAGAGGATCAATTGAGCCCAAGAGTTTGAGTTTGCTGTGAGTTATGACACCCCCGTGCTTTTACCAAGGGTGACAAAGTAGGACTCTGTCTCAAAAAAAAAAAAAAAAGTACTTACTCTGGATATCCTATGTCTCATAGACTTAGTGGTTTATCCCCTTTCCTGGGGGATAATGATGCAGAGACATTGAGCAACATCCTGGCCTGCAGGTGGGACTTAGAGGATGAAGAATTTCAAGACATCTCTGAGGAGGCGAGGGAATTCATCTCCAAGCTTCTGATTAAGGAGAAGAGGTAACCCAAGCTCATCCCTTGCTCTGGGAGAAGTAGGGATAATCGTCTGAAAAAGTAAATGTATGTCCTCTTTACTAATCACTTTAACTCCTAAATATCATCCACAGCCCTCAAAGTAACAAAACAAAACAAAAAACTGGTGCTCTAATCTCTTGAATAACTGGTGCTGGCCCTCACTCCTCAGAGGTGACCGCCTGCTCGGTGTGTGCCATCCGGGTGTGTGATGGCGCTTTGGCATCTGTAAAATGCTTTACAAAGGAAGTTGTACTATTCTTTGAGAGTCATATTTGAATATAGCTGCTGCTTTCACTGCCCCAGGTCTTTAATTAGGAGTTGGAGTGAGGAGTAAATACCACCAGGGTTATTAGAGTGGTATGGCGACATCTATGGTGCCCATGCAAAGTTGGGAACAGAATGTGGCTTCATCCTCCCCCACTTCATCTACTGAGATCTAGGGCTGCTTTGTCTTGAGGCCTGAATGGGAACACAAACTTTTCTCCCTTTGTCTTTGAAGATGGGACTCTAGCAACTATAGACTTCTGCTGGGGCTCAGTTGACTCATCCTCAAAATGAAAGGTTTGGAAGAAGTTATTTCTAAGATCCATTTCTCCTCAACAAGCATATAGATGGCTCTATGTAACTGAACCTTAGTGGCCATTTCATTTGAGAACCTATTGTGGGCCAGACCATGCCAAGAGCTTTATAGACATTATCTCTTTTAACCCCTAGCCCCAATCCCAAATCAAAGGGGGAGGAATGATTATTGTTACTGTTTCATGGAGGAGAGTCTAAGTAGTTTGCCCACAATTACATGGCTAGTAAGTAGCAGAACTGAGACTCAGACATGAGTCTACCTTCCCACAGGGCCACACACTTAGCTTTTACACATTATATGGCCTTCTACATATGCACTTTCTCTCATGTAAAAACCACATTACTTCAAAATTCAAGAAATGAAGAAGAGTGACATTGAAATATAGGGACTTGCATTTTAGAATCACAGAAGGAGAAGGGCATTGTGATTAATCCATCAAATTTTGTACTGTTTTGGATGGCTTTATACCCAAACCATATGATGGTAGATAGTCGTTAAGATTTTCAGGACCAATAATATTTGCTTTATTGTATTATTACCGTTATGCTTTTCTAATCATTAATAAACATGACCAGGAATCAATAGAAAGGAGGGTGTCAGGGAGTAGGGGAACAACGTGGGCAGTGGGTCTGGCACAGTGCCAGACAAGAAAGTTATTTAGTCAAGCATCTAACTGATCAGCTACTACAGGGCAAGAAAGGTGTTGGGCGGTGGAAATAGATGGGCAAAGTCCAGTCCCTGTCTTTAGTAACTCGCCATCTAATAGAAGGGATAGGTATTTTTTTAAAAAATATATAATGCCACATGGTTAACACAGAGATAAGGCCAGACTGAGTTCCTGAAGGAAGAGGAGGACCTCGCCACACTGGGAGTATCAGCACGAGGGGAGGAGCAATTCACAGACAGTGGTTTTATTTGTCCTTAACAGAGAGGCTCAATAACAGCCAAAGGTATTATTATTATTTGCACGTTATTGTACCCCAGGCAGTGAACAGATGGAAATGTCAGCACTGTCAGATCTTTGGCGGATGAGAAATCTGCTTTTCCTGAGACCTATTTTACGTACATACTTTTATGTGTTATCCTATTTAACCTCTCTCTAATCTTGTGGTGTTTGGGTATAATCATCATTGTTTTATAGATGAAGAAATGAGGCAGTCACGTGGCCAGCCTGGAGCAGGTTAGAGGCAGGCCCACTGGACTCCTGGGCTTACCTCTACCCTGCCTGTGCCCTGCCCACTTCATCAGCCCGAGGGCTTCATTAATTCCCAAGGATTCATTAAAATCCATTGTTTTCTACAATTTTATAAGCCTTTGTTAGCTCCAGAAGGATATTGTTTCTTCATAAAAGTATCTAATGGTTTCTCTTTTAATCATTCCATTAACTGTATTTCCCTATCAAAACTTCTTAATTCAGGCTCGGTGCCTGTGGCTCAGCGGGCTAAGGCGCCAGCCATGTAAACCTGAGCTGGCAGGTTCGAATCCAGCCTGGGCCCACCAACCAACAATGATGGCTGCAACTCGAACAAAAATAGCCAGGCGTTGTGGCGGGCGCCTGTAGTCCCAGCTACTTGGGAGGCAGAGGCAGGAGACTCGCTTGAGCCCAGGATTGGAGGTTGCTGTGAGCTGTAATGCCACGACACTCTACCCAGGGCGACAGCTTGTGGCTCTGTCTCAAAAAAAAAAAAAAAAAAAAAAAATGTACCTGTTTAAGGAAAGAAGACGTGATCCAAGGATTTTATATCTAACAAAGGACATTCAGGTATAAAGGGCCCAAACTATTTTTTTTTTATTTTACTTCAATAGATTTAGGGATACAAATAGTTTTTGCTTACATACAGGAATTCTGCAGCTATGTCTGGGTTTTTTGTGTACCTGTCACCTGATTAGTATACATTGCACCTGAAAAGCAAATTTTCTTCCAACACTCCCCACTCCCCTCTGAATCTCGAGTGTCCATTGTACCTCTCTGTGCACAGGGCCCTCTTAATCCACATGTAAGAACGCAAGGAATATTGTTCCCATAACCCTTACTGAGAAATCTACTAAAGAATAGGCTCCAGATAAGCAAAGATGACACAAAGACTAGTGGTGAGCATTGAAGGCATACTTATTTGTGGAACTAAGACTAAATGAAGGGAATATTGTACATGATGTCTGTCTTCTATAAGCAATAGATTTGTAAGTAAAAACATAGGAGAATGAGGACATATGCCAAAAATTTTCTAATGCTTTCATTAGCTATTCCGAGTAGTTGAGGGTAGTAGTCCCACTGCTGCTCTGAGGCTGTTGTGCAGCATTTAGAAATGAGTAATTATGGGACATCATACTTCAGTCATGCCCTATACCTAGAGAACAAAGATTCTTTTTTTTTCTTCTTTGAGACAAAGTCTTGTTTTGTTGCCCTCGGTAGAGTACCATGGTGTCCTAGCTCACAGCAACCTTAAGCTCTTGGGCTCAAGCAATTCTTTTGCCTCAGCCTCCCGGGTAGCTGGGACTAAGGCGCCTGCCACAACGCCCGGCTATTTTTAGAGACAGGCTCTAGCTCTTTTTCAGGCTGATCTCAAACCCGTGAGCTCAGGCAGGCCACCCGCCTCAGCCTCTGCGAGTGCTGGGATTACAGGTGTGAGCCACAGTGCCCGGCCCACAAGAATCAAGATTCTTAATTTAAGGTTCTTGGGAAAAATTTAGCACATACACATATACAATTATATCCTAACTCTGCCCACTGAGAAAACCTAGAAAGTGACCAATTTAATAGCAATGCCAGGATTATAATCTTGAAGTAACTGATTCTTGGTCAAGGGCAGGAAATGAACTTAGAACATCTTTGAGGGAAAAAAGTATCATAAAGGTATGTAGTTATTTTTCTGTATTTTTTGGTTTTCATATTTACCAGGTTTTAAAATTTGTATTTTTCTCATTCTAAATATATCAATTTTAAGCCTAATTTTACATTCTTATAGAGGTTCTCCCTGCCCCATCCTACCCCACACATTGTGTAGGCTTAGGCCTCACAAAACCAGGATTCCCATCTTCTTATATACACATGCAGAACCTGAGAGCCCCTGAAGAAAAGAACGGGACAAATGAGAAACTAATAGTGGTCTAGAGGAAACAAATTTGAAGAGATAATAGAAGAAAACTTGCCTTGAATAAAACTTGAGTCCTCATACATGTACTATATCCACAGGAAAAACTGATACATTCCAGTCAATATGGGAATATCCTTAGTAAAGTTATTAAAGGTTTAAGGACAAAAAGTCCACAAGGAATTTTCCATAGTAACATTTGGTGGGGAAAGACAAATGATAATTGACAAAGTTTTGAAAGAGTCACCTCAGGAATGTTATATCCAGCCAACTTGTCCACTAACTGTGAAGGCCACAGAAGATACTGCCAAGAATACTGCAACTCTCTCTTTTCTTGACAAACTATGTGGCAAATTTCAGACAGCTTTTATCTTTTTCAAAATAAAAGCTCGGATATGGAGAAATTAGAAGTAAAAGGATTTTCTTTCTTTCTCCTATTTTTCTTTTCTTTCTTTCTTTTTTTTTTTTTGAGACAGAGTCTCACCCCTGAGAGAGTGCCGTGGCATCACAGCTCACAGCAATCTCAGACTCTTGGGCTCAAGAGATCCCCTTGCCTCAGCTTCCTGAGTAACTGGGACTACAGGTGCCCGCCACAATGCCTGGCTGGTTTTTCTATTTTTTAGTAGAGATGGGTTCTTGCTCTTATTCAGGCAGGTCTCAAACTTATGAACTCAAGTGATACACCTACCTCAGCCTCCCAGAGTGGTAATATAAGCCATGAGCCTCTGTGCCTGGCTCGCAGTAAAGGATTTTCAATCCACTGAGTCCAGTTAGACACAGCACTAAAACCACACAACTTTGAGTATTACAAATACAGACCAGATAATTATTAAATCAATATTAAATATTTTAAACCTTGACATTATAAAATTGATAACTGAAAAAGTAGGAAATGATTTATTCAACAAATCTGTTTTAAGCACTGATTCTGTACTAAGGATATTGTAATGAGCAAGAAAGAAATTGTTTTACCTTCAGAAGGCTTACCATTTATAATTAACAGTATAAAATTATAGTACTGGCGTTGGTATCTGTTTAGTTTCCAGTCTTCCCCTTATTCTAGCAATAGAACTCCTCTTTCCAGTAGACAACATTTCCTTTGGTGCAGGCGTGCGTGATGCCATTTACTCCTTACTTAAAAGTGCCAATTCGCACCATCCCATCCCTCTACCACAGTGATTATTTCTAGACTGGGCATATGATCAAAGGTGGGCCAGTCCCTGGAAATTTCCTGACAGAGTTACCGTGAACAATTAATTGCACTGGTGTTGCTCAGCTAGCAGGACTTGACTCTGGGTCTCAGTGGTCATCTTGGCCATTTATCTAGAGGCTGATTGGAGGAAGAGCCTTGATGACGTCGTAAGTGCCATGAATCTTACTAAAATCAGCCATGCCACTGACCTTTCCAACTGCGGACCAATAATAAATTCTCTGCTTTTTAGCCTAAGCTTGTTGGAATTGGATTTCAATATTTTCAACTGAAAGATGTTCATCAAATTCTGGTGTCAACATTATAATGGGAAGTTCAAGTTGATACAGGAGCACTCAGTAGTAGCACATACATAAATTCTCTTCACAATTCCCACACATGCACTTGTGATATCTTTCAATGTTTATTATATTTTAAACATTTACACTCAAACTGCTATTGGTTTTATTTCACAGTTATGACAACAACAAAGAAATAGCAGATGGAAGGGAAGAGTGGTAAGAAGTTTAAGAATGCTGGTTTCTCATGGCAGGGAGTTAAACGTGAAACACATGTTTAAAAAGCATGACTCTAAACCAATGGGGAAAGACAACCGAAGAAACGTTGGCAGGAGACCCGATCAGCCACTGCACAAAAGACAGTGAACACACGGGGCTGTGAACCCGAGGCGCTCCGTTTCACTACCTCAGGGAAGTGCTTATTGAAACCACAGAGCGCTGCTCAACCCTCCCTCCAGAATGTTAAAATTTAGGAGAAAATACCAAGTGTGGGAGAGGATGTGTAGCATCAGGAACCTCTCACACTGCTGGTACGACTGTAAGTTGCTACAGCACTTTAGAAACTGGGTGTATCGACAGATCCTGAACATATGCACACTCGATTACTCCGTGGTTCTGCCTCTGGGGATAAGCCCAAAGGAAGAATGTACTTACGCTAACCAAGAGGCTCATGAGTGTTCGTAGCAGCACAATTCATACCAGCCGAAGACTAGAATCACTGAAATTCTCACCTACAGTAGAATGAATCAATAATCATTCACATAATGGAAGTTGCGCGGTAATGACTATGTAACAAACAGTTATTATGCAGTGATATGATGAATCTCACAGAAGTAATGCTGAGTGAAAACCTAAAGACTACACCATGTATGATTTCACTTATATATTGCTATACAAACAGGCAAAACGAATCTGGTTCAATTAGTTAGAAGTGAGTCTAGTGGTTCCCCTGGAAGGTGGCAGGAGTAGGGCTTGTGGACACGTCATGTGGACAAGGTGTGTTCAGCTTGTGAAAATTCACAAAGCCACATACTTATTCACTCTGGGAGGCCGAGGTGAGCAGATTGCTTGAGCTTAGGAGATTGAGACCAGGCTGAGCAAGAGTGAGAACCCTGTCTCTAAAAATACTGGGTGTTGTGGCAGGCACCTGTAGTCGCAGCTACTGGGGAGGCTGAGGCAGGAGGATCGCTGGAGCCCAAGAATTTAAGGTTACTGTGAGCTGTGACATCTTGGTACTCTACTTAGGGTGCCAAAGTGAGACTCTGTTTTTAAAAACAAAAAAGCCACATATTTTATGTTCAATTTTCTGTATGTAGGGTAGATTCCAATACAAGATTTATGAGATTTAAAAAGTAAACCTTTGTTTCTATAGTTGAGGGTGTTCATCACAGCATTACACAAAAGCAAAAGCAAAAAAAAAAAAAAAAGTGTGTCCCTCCAAATTAGAAGCTTCCAAGGGTAAAAACACAAACCTCCTCTCAATGGAGTACCCTAGCCTGTGTGCCCAGGTTCCCCACAGTGCTACAGATTGGTTCCTGGGTGAGAGTTATCAATAATTATTTTTTAAATAATGATAAATGTTCTAAAAGTATTTTTACTTTGCTCCTGATCATTAAGATACTCTGTTTTGTGTGCATATGTGTAATCAAATTTTTATTAGATGCGACTGCTCTTTTCACAATATTTTTTGATAACATGGAAGTTTTCTCTTATCAGAATCATTGCTATCTTCTATTAGGTGCCCTTAAAAGGACATAATTGATTTCGTTTATTTTCTCAGTTACTTCTCCGTTCTCTCTCTCCTTTTCCTTCTTTCCTCCCTCCCTCCCTTCCTCTTGCATCCTTTTTCTTTCTCTGTCCTTCATCCTTTCTCACTCTCTCTCCCTCATTTCTGTCCCCCCATTATTAGGATTCTAATATTAAGAATTAGCCAAATAGTGATTATTGATGGAAATTTGCTTTTGATTACTTCCTCTTAGGAAAAAATATGAAAATACATAACTGTGGAATTATTTAATTAAGTTGATTTATTAGAGCAGGTTGATAATAGGCCCTTCAGAGAAAGTAAACTTTTTTTTTTTAACTTACACATTAATTTTATCAGAAGTAAATGTGATCAGCTGCTAACATTTTAGATGGCTGTGGATCTAACTTCAGGTCTTGGAAATGTCACATACATTTTCAATCAGCAGGGCTAACGTGCTTTCCTGTGCAGGTAGTTAGTAGACATCACTGACAGGTACTGATCTGCCCACCGCGATGGTGTGTTCTGATGTTAAACAGTCAGTGGAACTCTTTGCAAGTGGACGTTCATGTTTGAGAATTAACTATTTGTTATACAAAAAGCTTACCAAGAGTAAGACAGTGGCTCCATAACCACTTTTTAAAATATTCCGGTACAGAATAATGTTAAGATATAATTAGTACAAAAAATCTGTACAAAACTCTAAACAGAAATTAGTAACATACTTAGTATGTGAGAACTGCAATATCACAAATACTGAGCCATTTTACTCGGGTAACTAAACATTAGGACAGTGTTGGAACAGATAGGCAAAATATGCAAAAGCCTGAATTTCTGACTCTCGGCTCAATGTTTTCCAAAATCTTTTCTTCTTAAATTCAGAAAAATGTATTAGAACATAATAATGGTGATATGTCATTTACTTGAAATTCAGCAGTGTTTTAAATATCATCTCATTTTTCTTTTAATTTCAAGTTTATTTTAATTTGATACTTTTCATTTTAAATGCCACATATAAAACAATTCCATTTTCTGTGAAATTGTTTTTCTCTTTTTTCTCCATTTGTGTACATATCTAGTGGATGACTGGAGGATGGTCATCCACTGTTAACTATGGCCAAATCCAGGATGTGGAATTTGAGTATATTAAATTTCTTTTTCCTCTGGACTTGGCTGTTAAGTAGTTTGAACCTTTTTTTTTGAGACAGAGCCTCAAGCTGTCACCCTGGGTAGAGTGATGTGGCGTCACAGCTCACAGCAACCTCCAACTCCTGGGCTTAAGCGATTCTCTTGCTTCAGCCTCCCAAGTAGCTGAGACTACAGGCACCCACCACAACGCCTGGGTATTTTTTGGTTGTAGTTGTCATTGTTTGGCAGGCCTGGGTCAGATTCGAAGCTGCCAGCTCTGGTGTATGTGGCTGGTGCTTTAGCTGCTTGAGCTACAGGAGCCGAGCCTAGCAGTTTGAACTTTTTATGATGAATGTTTTTATGTGTCATTTCTATAAAAACATTAACATTTTTTCTTTAAAAAAGAAAAGCTTATCTCATACCTACATTCACAGCCACCAAGCAGGAAGACTTAGAGGCACACGTTCCACGCCAGGTCCGTCTGTGGCTGCAAAGCACCCTTCAGCCAGCTGGACGGTGGTCTGTGCCTCCCCTCTCGGGTACATTCATGGGGCGTTTTGCAGGCAGCTTTCTGTTGATACTTAATGGCAACATATAGGATGACCTTGACAGGGGAGGGACTTTGAAAGGTTTTATTTGCTTTTTAATTCCATGATCTAGTAAATAACACCAAGTCACAATGGTATTATAATTGGTTTTAGTAAAAAGCAGATGGAAGCACCTCAAGGTCCCCTTATCAATCCTTTCTCATTGTTTTTTAGAGTCTGATATTTCTTGTTCGAGACTGGAGTTTCCCATATGAATTTTCATATGGAGCTGATGGTGGCGCCAAATTCTTGGAAAAACGCCTCAAGGTTAGATACTTAAGTGCATGGAATTATACCAATAATAACCCCGAATTATTTTTGTTGGATGATTTGCTGAATACTCAGTAGCCACAGACTCATTTGACTCTATGGGATCTCTGACTAAAGTAAAATTGATATTTCATAAACTACTTTTAGAGTTACAATTTTAGTATTATCAATAATTATGATGTAATGAAGAATTCTTTGTAGGTATCCATAAAAAATGATTTATTTCTAAAGATGTAATTTTACTTTGAAGATTAAATCATTTCAAGACTGACAGTGCAAATACCAAGATTCATATTTTAGTAGAGGTTTAAAGTCAATTTAACAAAAACACCAAATTTTGAAATCACCCAAATTAATCTTAAAAACATTTTGCTAGCAGGGCAGCACCTGTGGCTCATCGAGTAGGGCGCCAGCCCCATATACTGAAGGTGGTGAGTTCAAACCCAGCCTCGGCAGAACTGCAAAACAGAAAAATAGCCAGGCACTGTGGCAGGCGCCTGTAGTCCTAGCTACTCAGCAGGCTGAGGCAAGAGAATCGCCTAAGCCCAGGAGTTGGGGGTTGCTGTGAGCTGTAATGTCACAGTACTCTACTGAGGGCAATAAAGTGAGACTCTGTCTCTACAAAAAAAAAAAAAAATTTGCTAGCAGTTCACATAGAATTAGAAGGCCTTCCACTCTCTACATTGTGATGGTTCAATATTGTATGACTCATTTATATTGAACAAATATCACAAAAAATAGATACTAAGAAATCAGGGGGCTTTTAAAAATATTTTTAAAAGCTTTTAAAATTTTTCTTAAAAGATTGTAAGTAAATACTCACTACCTATTCAGATGCCCTCACCAGATGATAAGAGGTTGTCTTATCTCCTGAAAAAAGGTAGGAATACTTAGGATTTGTGTTTCCTATGAGTACTTTGAATTATAATTTGAATTTGTACAAATGAGCTAGAGTAAAACCCCACTAATTTGCATTAAAAAATGAGATGGCCCATCTGCGTTAGCATGAGGGTACACACTCACTAATTATGACTATGCCCGCATTTGCTGGGCTGTGCCGGCTGCGTGGGCAGATTCAACTGCAGGTTTATTCCTTTTGTCCAGCCCATTCATGTCATTTTTATCACTTTGGGACTACAGAGACATAGCAAATGTGAGAAGCCACGGAATTCCTGTTTAATTTGTGTTGGAAGTGGTTTAAAATTCAGAATGGTTCACTGCAGGTCTCAGGGAACCAGCATGAAGAGCTACAGAATGTTCGGAAACACATCCATTCCTGCTTCACCAACATTTCCTGTTTTCTGCTACCTCATCCGGGCTTAAAAGTAGCTACCAATCCAAACTTTGATGGAAAACTAAAAGGTTTGTCCGTCTTTTAATGAATATGTTTACATCACTTAGTCTGATTATAAAAGTGTCCTTTTATCCACTAGGTTACGGCTGATATATTAGTTATTTACTGGTAGGAGACTGAGGATTAGAAGTTGTCGGGAGAATTAGGGCTCCTGGGCTAGGCCTGGGGCTGGGTCTGCAGTTCCCGCTCAGTGACCTGCCTGGGAAAACGCCAAATCCTGCCTTCACCCTCGACCAGTCACCCTCACGCTCTCACCTCTGTGCACTGAGAAATGTTTCTTAATGTCTTTATACTGAATTTTCCTTATCCACATTAAAGGAGAAAATAGATGTCTATAGTACTGGAATGTTGTATTAAGTTATCTAAATAGAGATCGAAAGAAACATTGCATAGTACTGAATCCAGGCCTTTAAACTGGCAGCATTGCTAAAAATGAAATCCTCTCTGGATAAGGACCAGTTTCTGGAAAAAAAAAAAAAACCCAAACGCAATAAAGTGTTTTTCAAGTAGCACGTACCTATAATATGTAATTATCTCTTTAACAAAGGCTTGACTGTTACCTGAATTTTAAAAAAAGGCCAGGTGGCTCACGCCTGTAATCCCAGCCCTGTGGGAGGCTGAGGAGGGAGAATTGCTTGAGACATGGCTGAGCTAGAGTGAGACCCCAACTCCTGAAAAAAAGGAAAAAGCCCAGCCAGGCGCCGCAGTGAGCATTTATAATCCTAGTGGCTTCCAGAGGCTAAGGCAGCAGGATGCCCACAGCCCGAGTCTGAGGTTGCAGTGAGCTATGACACCATTGCACTCTGCTCAGGACATAGAGTGGGACATTGTCTTAACAAAAAAAAAAAAAAGAAAGAAAGAAAAGAAAAGGTGGGGGTGGAAGTGAAGTTGGGGAAACAGAAGTCAGTCTTCCTGATAGACAGCCACCAGCTCTTTAGCCATATACTTTGTAGTTGCGTATACAAGGTGGTTCAAAGCACGAGGTAGCACAAAGACACTTCTGACTTTCCCACTGGTAAGCCTGGCATTGAATATACCACCTGTGTTTAATTTACTGTGGCATTCCTGGATTGTACCAGGAGGAAGACTGTGACGTTACAAGCTTTTCAGCACAATTGTCAGAGGGCTTTAAAACTACATTTTAAAAAGGGTAACATAACTTGTATCCAGTTTTATGAAAAGCAAAAGTATTATTTTTTTCCCTTGTTCCATAGCATTTCTTCTTAGGTCTCTTACATGATATTTAACTTTGGCAGTTAGTACCAAAAATAGAGCCCCACATTTCTTAAATTGCTTACAAAAGCACATTTTATGTGCTCTTACCTTTATACCACCAAACAGATAGCAGTGCATACAAATGGATGGCAGGATCCTGTAATTTCACTGACATACTTAACGGATTCCAGCCCACAGTGGAAACACAGATGTCTTGATGTGCAGTTACCCAGTGGCTTCAATGTGCTTTGGATCAATTATGTAAGGAGAGGGCTTCCACAACGCCCTTCTTTCTTCTCTGGAACTGGAAGCTATAAACAGGCAGAGGAGGGGCCGTTCTGCAACAAGTGTTCTTTATTGGGATAAAACGCACTCTGGCTCGTTCCATTACTGTAATACACAGCCACAGTTCTTCAGTTAACTGGTACATTTTGCAAAGAAAAAGCTCCGGGGTGGGGGTGGGGAGTTGAAGAAAAATTATGCAAATGTGGAATCCCACTTTTCAACAGATTTATTCTCCATCAACTTTTATTCACAGTCCACACATAAACAGACTGACCGACCCCAAGTTGGTTTACATCTACCTGTAATTTACCAAAGTAGCTAGCCCAGGAGAAAGAAAAGTGAAAGGCAACTTCGGTTCCCATAAAAGTTCCATTTTGATGAAGCTGCTCAATTCCTCTGGTCTACTTTGCCTCAGTGTTCCCTCGAGCAGTTTTGGACGTCTGCTGTCTGCATTATCCTTCCATGCCACCCTGAGTCTTATAATTTGGTGCGATTTCTATGTGGGATGTCATGTCAGCTGTCCATGCCATTCTCCAGACGGCTGGCATCGGAGTGGTTGCCTCTGGGGAAGAAATGTCTCTAAATAAACAATTGTGCAAAAATTATTCTAGGATAACTTTCTCACACACTTACAGAAATAACTTTGTAGCTCATTATCAATAGTAATAATTATTATAATAACTACTTTTTATGGTCCATCACAGTATTGCAATTACTATTGTCTATTTCCAGTGTCATTAAAAACTTATAGCACTATGATTAAATTTAATCACAGTTAGTCTAAGAGCTTCCCACATAGGAAATCCAAAGGATAAAAAGTGCTGACTCACATTCGTTCAGGCTATATCCATCCAGTTCTTACTGGGTGCCTGCTGAATTGCTGCCCTCGCACAGCAGATGCCATCTGTTAGTTACTAAGGAGTTGTTCTTCTTTTCTGAGGTTGCTCTGCATTATAATGCTGTGTGCAGAGTGACCTGGTGGCCACATCATAAGCTGCTCCCTGCACAGTTGCAGTTACCCTTCAGAATGCATAGTGAAATGCCACTGCAAGGCGATTATTTTTAAAAACGTGTTTCTAATATCTTGTCAGAGTCAGGAAATACTGAGAAAATCCCTTCCTTATTTAATTCATATAGCAGTAGTACCCTGGTACATGTCCCTATGGAGTTCTTATAAAGCACGCATCATGTCCTCAATTACTGGAGCAGGTCACGCCACGGGGGCCAAGCCCCTAAAGTCCTAGTAAGATTTTACTCTTGTGGCAAGAATTACTGAAGAAATAATGAAAACAGAACATCATCCTGAATCATCATCTACCCACACATACTTATTGAACACTTGCAAGGAGCCAGAGCTTATTAATATGCCTCTGCAAGTTGGTCTGAACTGGCCTGCAGAAGTTCTGGGTCATGTGTTTACCATGTTCAACTAATATTATTATTATTATTTTTTAGAGACAGAATCTCACTTTGTCGCCTTTGGTAGAGTGCCGTGGCATCACAGCTCACAGCAACCTCCAATTCCTGGGCTTAGGTGATTCTCTTGCCTCAGCCTCCTGAGTAGCTCAGGTGCCTGCCACAATACCCAGCTATTTTTTGTTGCAGTTTGGCCGGGGCCGGGTTTGAACCCACCACCTTCTGAGCCACAGGCACCACCCATGTTCAACTAATATTATTAGCAAGAGCTCACTGCCTATGTATGTTATGAATATATTGCTCTTACTTTCTGAATCCAAAATTGGAATACCTAACATTGGTCCCAGTGAGAGCACAAATGGCTGATGCCATCTTCAGAACACATTTTTAATCCAAGTGTGTGGTTACTTGCTGGTTGCTTTACTGATACCACACTTGCTAGTACATCAAATACACAGGCATATCTTATTCCATCCCAATTGTAGAAGAAAATTTGGGGGAAAGAAATTTAAATACATGTCTTGAAAGTGGCTTTATAAAGAGAAAACTTTGTTTTATACAGAAATTCAGTAAGAATTCATACATACTAGACGTACAGTAGTAATCTACTAAAGCTGAAAAAAGCACAAAGTCATATACAGTAAGAGGAACCTGGCTCTGTGCCTGTGGCTCAAGCGGCTAAGGCGCCAGCCACATACACCTGAGCTGGTGGGTTCGAATCCAGCCCGGGCCTGCCAAACAACAATGACGGCTGCAACCAAAAAATAGCTGGGCGTTGTGGCGGGCACCTGTAGTCCCAACTACTTGGGAGGTGGAGGCAGGAGACTCACTTGAGCCCAGGAGTTTGAGGTTGCTGTGAGCTGTGATGCCACAGCACTCTACCCAGGGTGACAGCTTGAGGCTCCGTTTCAAAAAGAAAAGAAAAGAAAGAGGAACC
The DNA here is from genome assembly GCA_963573935.1 of Arctocebus calabarensis. NCBI lineage: Eukaryota > Metazoa > Chordata > Mammalia > Primates > Lorisidae > Arctocebus > Arctocebus calabarensis. Next base: position 32,009 of record CAUYON010023875.1, read on the forward strand.
TGTTAGCATCGGTGAATACAGAGACACTGCAGACAATAAAACACAAAAGAGGAATGTGGAAACGTGAATACAAATAGTAGCGTGTGTTCCAATGAACAGTGGTAACTGAGCAAACCATGAAAAATACATTTGAATAAATCCATACATAGTACAAAACAAAATTATCAGTGAAAATTGAGCCACTGCATATGGCAAAATAAATTTGAATGAACTCCTAAACAAGTACCCATAAATCATGGTCACTAGAACTTCAAAGTGGTACAAAACATAAAATAAATTTTCAGGATAGCATGTTCATGCATGTCACAAAAGAAACAAGTGGAGAAACCAATTCTAACATAAAACAGTATTTCAGTGGACATTGGGCTGTAGTAACAGGGAAAATGCAAATACAACCTTGAGGTTTGAATCTTTCAGGCCTTTAAAATCAGCAATCCTAAAGCCTGAGAACTCAATGACTCTACTGAAATCCAGACTTTTAAAATTTACAGTAAATGGTTCGGTGCCTGTAGCTCAGTGGCTAGGGTGCCGGCCACATACACTGCAGAGCTGGCGAGTTTCAATCCAGCCCTGGCCTGTCGAACAACAATGACAACTACAACCAAAAAATAGCCAGGCATTGTGGCGAGCACCTATAGTCCCAGCTACTCAGGAGAGAGACTGAGGCAAGAGAATCGCTTAAACCCAAGGGTTTGACAGCACGTCACTCTACTGAAGGCAACAAAGTGAGACTTTGTCACAGAAGAAAAAAATTACAGTAAATTCAGTGTATTTACTTAGAAACTAAGCAAGTCACTGGACATTACTTTGCTTTTTATACATAGTATGTGTATTATTTTTCTATTTGTTTGAAATAATGATTTAGGAAATCATTATGTTAAGACTTCTCTGGTGATATGATTTCTATATTGCTTTACCAAGCCTGTAATGTTAAGCTTGAGCTTACTGCTACCGGTTATGTGTAATCAATTGTAGCAAACATGACAAGTGCCTAACTCAGACGACCACTGAGCAGTCTGAGCGGCTTAACGGTCTTCCCGGCCCGTCCCTGCAGAGCTGTTTGTGTTGCCTAGTTCCACCACTAGAGGTCGCCCCGTCATTACATCACTACTACTTTCATTACATCACTACTACTTTCTAAACTTCGGCGTCCTAGTGACCACAGCTTACCCAATTCTATACACTTCTAAGATGGTCACACTGAACACACAGCAATTTTTGGGTACACCTTCTGGTGGGAATGAACTATAGGTCAGTAAATATCTGGCCTTGTCCCTATTTATGAGTCTCTCCATATAAAACCATAAACAAGACTTAAAGACACAAAATGGTTACATAAATGCTGTACATTATGTATATATAAAAACATTTACTGTCAAGAAAGCTGTTTTACAGGTGGCAGACAAGATAAATGTGAAATTGGTGTGGAGATAAGAGAGACCAGCAGCAGAAGTTTGGGTGGGGAGAATCATTTACCCTGCGGAGAGGTTTCTGGTGCTGTTTAACTGACAGGGAAATGAGTAACTGTGTTATCACTGGGGACAAGCTAGAGGAAATCAAAGGCTGCTTTATTCCATGGAGGCTTGGAGCACTGGATAGGATTAAAAAATAATGATGATTTTTGCTTTTACTTGTAGAAATAGATGATGAATTCATCAAAAACTTGAAAATACTGATTCCTTGGCTACTTAGTCCTGAGAGCCTAGATATTAAAGAGATCAATGGGAATAAAATCACCTGCCGAGGTCTGGTGGAGTACTTCAAGGTACCACTCTCATTTCTAGAGTATTTGTGAGTACTTAGACTAGACATGTATCAGAATGTAGTTCCTAGCACAACAAAAAAATTACAGGCTCTGTACTGTGGGAGCAAATACAAGGCCTGACAATTAAGTTCACAGACCAACCCTAGAAAAATCGCTGCATACCTCATTGCTAACCGTCACTGTGGTCACCTTCGAGGAACTCCCCTCGGGAAGCTGCGCACTGACGTCAGCGCTTAGTCTACTCTTCAAAGCAATTTTGGAACTCTTTTTCTGGAATGGCCATCACAGCTGTCATCCTATTATTCTTGATGTCCTGAATACCATCAAAATATCTTAAATATTTCCTTTCTCTTTGAGTAAAGACAAAAGTCCTTGAGGGACAGCTCAGGTGAGCAGGGAGGGTGTTCCAATACAGTTGTTTGTTTAGTGGCTAAAAAGGCCCTCATGGACGGTGCCATGTGAGCTAGTGCATTGTCATGATGCAAGAGCCACTAATCATTGCCAAGATTTTCAGGTAAGATTTTTCTGTTTTTCTATTAATGTTTACTTGGTCTGCGATGCTTCTCACATCTATCAGTTGATGATTTTGATACACAATTTGACAAAGCTTGCACTGTTTCATCAGTTCTGCTCATTACTGACCACGCTGACCTCTCTTCATCAGTGACACTTTCATCCCCTCAGTGACACTTTCATCCATTTGTACACTGCCATTTTCTTCATGGCTTTATCCCCATAAACTTGGACTAACCCGTCCCTGATTTCACTTCTACTCTTGCCAAGTTTAACAAGAAATTTAGGAATGTTTGTTCATTGGTTCAATTCAAGCTCGGACATGATCACCGTGGCAGATTAAAAACACACAACAACAACGAATGCCACTCAGCAAGACACTGCCACAAATCGGCACACAGAGCTGCGAGACACTGATCCACCGAGGTTCTGAGACCTCACCGAGCTGTTGTCCTGTGCTGCACAGTGGCAAGTTTGCAAACTTAATTGTCAGACCTTATGTACCAGAAGACTATAAAAAGGATTTTAGAATTATGAAATACTCAAGCTTACTCTCTGAAATTATTTTCTGTGGAAACTACATGAAGGAGTTCCCCTTTATCTTGAGGGAAATACATTTTAAAATACGAGTTGGAAAAGTCTTTCGGGGGTGGAGGTGGAGGTATTTCCCACGTTTCATGAGCTGTACTGAATTTTACCTTCATTCTGAAGATTTTCCCCAAAGGGGTTATATCTTCCTACTAAAGAAAAAATCCTTCACATTTTCTGCTCTCTGTACCAAGGGCCAATTTGAAGTGGAATTATTTTAAATTTACATTTACCTGTTCACCTCAGATAGTATCAAATACTTTTTACCAACCCACATAAATCAATTTCAATTACTAACCCAATTTATGGACTGATGCTCCAAAGACTAAAATATCAATTTCAAAAATTTAAATGGTTTGTCATTTAAAATGCTATCATATCCCTCCTGTGTGATCTGTTTGCCTTTATTACTCTCAGCATAAATGACATGTTATCTAAATTTGAATTTTTAGTGTGTGTGGAAGAGATTCAGGACCTTACACAGATCTGTTCCAGAAAGCTTATGACTTCGGTAGGGTACAGATTCCAGTAGACACCTGAAAAAGGGAAGTCACTCCCAGCAGAAGGCCCTAAGAAAGTTTTAATGTGTGGCACTGAGTTAAGTCTTTAGAACAGTAGAATTGCCAGGCAGAGATGTGTGAAGAGAACATTTCAGGAAATGGAATGACATGAACCGTAAAGAAGGGAATTAATGTATAAGAAAGAGATAACAGTTACATGTTTCTGAAAATAGCTTTTTGAAATGTCAAGACCTTAGAATACAATTTAATAGAATTAGAGAAATACTGAGTGGGATTGCTTGAACTTGAGTTTTTTCCTTTTTTCCCCCCTCAGGCCTATATAAAAATCTATCAAGGTGAAGAATTGCCACATCCCAAGTCCATGCTGCAGGTATTTATGAATCAAGGCATCATGTTTTAAAACACACTTGCCATGTAACCCCAATTCCCCTGCTTGTGTTCACATCCAGCCATCAGAAATTACCAAACAAAAGTACTGGATAGAATGATTTATTGGAAGACTATGCCTAGTAACTTTACCCCTTTCTGCATTCTTCTAAACATTTTCACATAAACTCTTAGCAGCTCTACTTGTGTTGAGACCAAAGGGTTTCATTCTCTGTGCATTACATTTGTTGAGAAAACAGATTCATACTGTTGGGTGATTTAGATTCAGCCAAGTAGTAGGAAAGCAGGTCCCAGGTTAAAACAAATGGTCTTCATAATTAAATATTTTTTTAAAAGGAGATAGGTACGGTGACAGACACTTATAATCCCAGCTACTCAAGAGGCTGAGACAGAAGGATCTGAACCCAGGAGTTCAAGTCCAGCCTGGGCAACATAGTAAGACCCTCATCTCTAAATAAATAAACTTATTTCTTTACAATTTAAATTCATGATGGTTCTTTCTTGTTATTGGTAATACTTTATTCAGCAGCAGTCCTCAAACTTAGACATATTTTTATATACCAATATATATAATATGTACTGGTATATAAAGAGTGTGCCAAAAATGTGTACATCCTTTAAGAAAGGAAAAAACTATTACATTTGTAATACTCAAGTCATATTTGACTTTCATAATTATAAGAGGTGCTCAGCATGACTTGTATTCTTCTTTTGCTATTGGTATATATTGAGTATTATGATTTTAATACAGCTTTTAATTTACAATTAAAAGTATTATAATTTTAGTACAGCTGTATTTTAATACAGCTTTTTCTTAAAATGGGTATACAGTTTTAGGGCACCCTTTGTATTATTTCCCACAAGTTTATAGATATTTTTTATTTTCTCCCCAGCAATTAATGAGAGGCTATTTTTCTTTTCTGTATTTCTTTTAGAGGAAAAATCTTTCAGATGAAAATTCACTTTAGGACTGTGTTTTAATAGCTGGATGTAGCGGTGCAAGCCTATAACCCCAGCTACTTGGGAGGCTGAGGAGGGAGGATTGTTTGAGCCCAGGAGTTTGGGGCTGCACTGAGCTGTGATCCCACCACTGTCCTCCAGTCTGGATGACAGAGCAAGCCCCTTTCTCTTAAAAAACAAAAAACAAACAAATAAAAAAAGCTGGTTCATGGTTTATTGAGTAAAAATGTTACATGCCTTTTGAAACTTTAATTTTAAAAATGTGGAAGTATTTTGAGTTTCAGATTGCTCGATGACTTTGGTTTCCTGCACATTTCTTACACATGACACTCTGAAATGTGACCTCCCAGTGGAAGTGTAATAAATATGAACTGCATTTTACAACCTATTTTGTACTCTGTCCAAAGGCCACAGCAGAAGCTAACAATTTAGCAGCCGTGGCGACTGCCAAGGACACATACAACAAAAAAATGGAAGAGGTAAGGGCTAAATAATATTTTGAATGTTGTTTTAAACAAACCCAGTATTTCTCCATTGAACTCATTCTTTTTTCCTTCCATGTCACACTGTGCACATATGCAGTGGGGTGGCTTTGACTTGTCTTTTCTCAGCCTATGTATATCACATGTCTATTTATTATATTCCTAAAATGGTAACTGAGAACATTCTGCACAATTCTAAAGGCATTTGAGGCTGGGCGCGGTGGCTCATCTCTGTAATCCCAGCACTCTAGGAGGCTGAGGTGGGTGGTTTGCTTGGGCTCAGGAGTTTGAGACCAGCCTGAGCAAGCGCAAGACCCTGTCTCTACTGAAAATGGAAAAACTAGCCGGGCATGGTAGCAAGTGCCTGTAATTCCAGCAACTGGGGAGGCTGAGCTCAGGAGTTTGAGGTTGCTGTGAGCTGTAATGACACCATGGTACTCTACCCAGGATGACAGATCTAAAAAAAAAAAAGAAAAACCTAAAGGCATTTTAAATGAATTGTCTCTTTACATTATACTTCCCCATTCTCATTTGGGGGCACAGATCTTCTATTTATATGATCTGGTGGCTAAAATAATGTGGTGCCCTCTCCACTATATTTCTCTTACATTCCATAATTCCTGTTTCTCTCTTAAAGATAAACCCTTTTAGGGAAAAAAAAAATCAGACTTGAAGGACCAATATTTCTATATACTGTATTTCCTTGTTCTTTACATTCCAAATTAGGATGGATCTAATAAGTATTGTGTATATCTACCAGTGTGATAGATTTTATTCTCCTTGAAAATGTTATAAAATTAAAATTACATCCAAAATTGATGGGAGTCTTAGAATAGGGATACATAATATATGGAACAGTGCTTATGACGTAGGTAAGTTGCTATCAGAATGAAAGTGCTCTGGATGCAGTTAAATCTCAGATACAGGCAATTTGCCTTTGGCACACTCCACTTTACTGCGCTTTGCACACACTGAAGTTGGTGGCAGCCCTGGGCGGAGCAAATCTATCAGTGCCATTTTTCTAACAGGTGCTCACTTTGTGTTTCGGTGTTACATGTTGGATATTCTTACAAGATTTTTTTTTTTTTTTTTTTTAATTTTTGTAAGACAGAATTTATTCACAGAAAAGAAAGAAAAGAATACAGAAAACATTAAGGCATCTGTTAGAGGGAGAAAATTCTAGTGGGGAGAGAGAAGCTCTCTCCGTTTCTCTCC
>CAUYON010023879.1:0-20772 GCA_963573935.1 Arctocebus calabarensis
TGTACATTGGTGCAATCATAGGGCACGATTCATATACATTCAGAAATGTTTTGATCGTACTGTTACAGATAGCCTTCATGGCATTTTCTTGATCACTATATAAAGACATTGATACTCTACATTTAATAAGTTTCCCCAGTATTTCATACCAAGTGCTTTAACTCAAAATTTTAATTGTAACATGCATTTGATAAAACTTAACGTATATTTAAGAGTATTCTTAAATAAAAATCCTCTACATCTCCAGTAGAGTAAAATTGAAATCACTGTATCTGAGATCCTGAGTAATTTTACTACGTACTATGTTATTATGTGAAAAAAGTTTTATTTTTCAATAAAAAATATATGTGTAGGTATACATATATGCATATATATATGTATATGAGGTTTGTGAACACCCAAATCTTTATTATGAATATAATATAATCAATCATTCCACACATAAGTACCGAATGCCTAAATTTCAGCAGATATTATTCTAAGTTCTATGAATAAAACAACTAAAAAAAATCTTTGCCTTTTGGGAGATTTTTAGTGGAGAGAATAAGATAAAAATAGATAAAAAAAATAACTAGTATGGTACATGATGGTAGATCTTATGGAGAAGAGAAATAAGGTGAGAAGTCTTTGGTTGATGAAGGATGTTGAGAAGGGTGTTGCTATTCTATTTAAGATCACTTAGAGAAAGACCTAAAGAATGTATGGCTCAATTCATAACTGTCAAGTCATGGAAGCAACCTAAGTGCCTGTCAACCCACAAATGGATCAACAAACTGTGGTATATGTATACCATGGAATATTATGCAGCTGTTAGAAAGATGGAGACTTTACATCTTTTGTATTTACCTGGATACAATTGAAAATTCTTAGTAAAGTGTCACAAGAATGCAAAGATGTACTCCATACTAATATAATTCAATTATATGTTCCTAAGAACAATGCAATACTATTATAGTCCAATTCATGGGTAGAAGGAACTGGGGTAGGGGAGGGAGACATATGGAAAAAGAAGGAAGGGCATGAGGCACAATCTTACCCAATGTGCACATTGTGAGGGTGTATAACACGCCCCCTGGATGAGGGGCTCTTCTACAAATGAAACTTTACCCTGGAAGTGAGAACAATGTAACCTAAAAATTGAACCTTCATATTAATTTGAATAAAGTTAAAAAAAAAAAAAGATTCCAACCCAAACCAGGAGCTGATGACAGCACACATGAAAATGCTCCAAAAAGTTCAAACTCAGAGTTGGGCTTTCTGTACCTATGTAAATTATGTACGGTTGTCCCCAAATCCCTGAACACTTCCTTAAAAGAAAATTGGTGCCAAAATGGAAACTCGCCTTGTTGCAATATACAAGTGCAAAAGATGAGTTTAAGAATCAATGATAAATACTGTCTGCTAATAAATGTCTATGGTTCATACCTTAGAGGCACATTTCAGTTCCGTTACGAAAGCATACATTTTGTTCTGCCCGCATGGCAGGCATTTCAGATACACATGATGGGGAGTAGTGATGTATATGCTAAAGCAGGTGGAAGACTGATTGTACAAAGTCCTGAGATTTCTTGAAGAAACAGCTGCCAAATCTCAAAGTTAAGATTGAAACATGGACAATAAACATGGACAATTGATGAATGCAAAAGTGAACTTTACATCTGTGGCACCATATTATAAACATGCAGTTTCACTCAATTGTAATTTTCTGCCTTCTAAACTGTAATGTCTAAAAAAGTCTTATTCGCTTTCTTACCAAATTTAATCTTGGGGGTTTGGTACATATCAATGGACATTTAAAATGCCCCGATTTTAATGCCTAAACAAACAACATGAGAACACAATTTCTAAATCCTTCAGTGAAATTTTACAAAGATTTTTCATACAGAAATCTCTTAAGACATTTGGAAACTGGTTCTTCCTGTTGGAGTCCTAAGTATTTTTTTAGATCTGGAAGCATATGCCTATATTAAGTGAATTCTCCAAGAAAACATCTCCACCCAAGCATTTTGATGTACCCACATAGATTCTGTAAGAAAATAAATTGTTTATCCTTTGGAAAATTGAGAGCAGGTCTTGAGAAACATCCCTCTGAGATGAAGAGAGTTTAAAGTGGGGGAGGGGGTCTCTGAAATAGAAACTCAGCTGGGAGAAAGCCAGGATAATTTTGAGGAGATAGGGTTAGTATAAAAATATTCACATCTCAGTACTCAGACCCTGAAAATATATCAGGCAATAGAATAAAGGAGAATTAAGGTGCACATGGCATCAAGGTTAACGTCTGGCTTTATGACAGAAAGATTACCTACATTATAACAGGCCTCATGCATTTATATGATGTACTATGACATTAACTTGAAACTTCCCCACTGCCCCCCAAATGTTGATTTCTTTTTTCTTCCTCATTAGCACAAAGTTTAGTTCAGTTGGGTTGTATAAAGCCCATTATTTATGTTCATATCCACATTATTAGAGATGGTGAAAATTAAATGAAGAAATGCTGAAAGTAAAAACTAAAAATCATTTTCAAAGAGTCCAGGGTTCTTGAGTATAGATAATGTGCACCTTATACAAGTGTGATCATGGCTGTGTATGTATATCTTAAGTTATAAAATTATCCTGCGAATGAAGTAAAAATAACATTAATGAGGAAAAAAAAAAGAATGTTTGGTGGGCAGTCCCTCAAATATCTAGGGAAACTGTTTCAAAGAGAGGAGATTTTTGCAACTACAAAAATCCAGGGCCGGGGAGTAGGAGTTTTCCTGATGTATATTTGAGGAAAAAGCAAGAAAGATGAATGAACATGGGGGAGAAAGGTTTAAAAGTATAAAATGAGACCAGAGAAAGTTGGTAGGTAGAAAGAACGAGGCAAATTCCATAGTCTCATGGGTCATTGTGATAACCAGCCGTGTCTCAGGATGGTATGAGGAGATATTGGGGACCAGAGAGTAGGGAGAGGGAAAGGCAATGGGAGAAGCGGAAAAAGCACCTGGAGCTCTTGGGATCCACCTGTGCAAAAAATGACAGCAGCCCAGATGAGAGCAACAAGGGAGGTGTGATTAAAGGAAAGTAAACAGACACAAAGGAATAGAATATAGAGAAAAGAGGGTGAACAGGGGCTTGGGAAATGGGCAATCACTCCATAGACATGTCTCACTCAAACTTAACTCTAAGCCTTTTCCTACTAACTCAACCTTCAAAGAAGAAATAAATCGCTACAGTCACTTAGAAAAGAAAAATGACAGGAAAACATAAATAATATCCATGAAGTTATTTTTAACAGCTATATTGAGGTATAATTGATATATGAAAAATGAACCTGTTCAACATATACACTTGGATGAGTTTGAACATATGTAGACAGTTATGCACGCTGTCACCACAGTCAAGGTCATAAACATATCTAGCACCTCCAGAAATTTCCATGCGTATGTGTGTGTGTGTGTTTCTTTTAGTGGTAAGAACCCTTAATATGAGTATATCCTCTTAGATTCTTTTATGTGCACAATACTGCATTGATAGCTTTAGGCATTCTGTGGTGTAGCAGATCTCTGGAACTTACTCAAATTACATAACTAAGTTTTATACTCACTGAACAGCTCTCTGTTTTCCCCTTTTCCCAATTTCTAGCTACCACCATTGTATTATCTGCTTCTGTTGGTTTGGCCATTTTAGATCCCTCATGTAGGCAGAATTACACAGTATTTGCTTTTCTAACACTGGAGTACCTCACATAGCTCGATGTCTTCCAGGCTCCTCCACATTGTCCCGGGTGTTCGGGTTCCCTTCTCTTTGTGGCTGAACAATACTGCACTGTATACATACATCACGTGATGCAGCAATTACACTTCTAGGCATATATCCAGAGTCATCACAGAATCTCTAAGAAACAGTTGCCCTCCCAGGTTCATTGAACCATTCTTCACACTAGGAAATAATCTAAATGTTATGAACAGATTAATGGATAAACATACTCATTTTTATTTATTATTTTGGCATTGTATATTGACCTTGTAAATAACCATAGCCAATTTGTGTATTCTTTTATGTATATCATATAAAGAACTTCTGGGTTCTTAGTGCTATAATTATATATTTGAGGTCCATCTAAAATCAGTAGTAAAAATGCAAAGATTTCTGTCAATCACAGATCTTTCAAGTAAATTCAATCATGCAACTAAATAGTTGATATGTATTTAGAGACTATGTATTTACTGTCTCCAAATCATCCTCCAAAATTAACCTAGAAAACTGTTATAGATACATAACCTCATACACTCTAGCTGTCCTAGATAGTTCCTGGGAACATTATCTACTTCCTACCACAACTGGCTTTTTTTTTTTTTTTTTTTTTTTGCAGTTTTTGTCTGGGGCCAGGTTTGAACCCATGACCTCTGGCATATGGGGCTGGTGCCCTACTCCCCTGAGCCATCTTTCTGCCCCCTGCTTAAGCATTTTCTCCAATGCCACAGCCCACTAGGCTCAGGTTTGAGAAAGTCAATACCCCTAGGGGCAGGTAGCAATCACTTGAGATGTATCACACACTGATTTCCCTCAGTGGCTCAGCTATGAAGCATGTTTTATATGATTCCCCACAGAGCCTTCAAGAAGTCCAGCTTTCAGTTAATCATAGAATTCCCCAAGAACACCCTTCATTGGTTTTTGTCCTTTGTTTTCCTTTTCCCACTCCTTTTTCATGTCCTTCTTGGTTTACCTCCCAAAGAAATGAACTTCAAAGTATTTGTCTGAGGATGTACTTGAGGTGGGGGCTCACCAAGCTAATCAGAGACCCTTTGATGAAGTTGTTGATGTCTGGCTTACATAAGAAAAGGTCTAGAAATGTTCCTCAAGGTATTAAGCAAAGGTGATGAGTGGTCCTTTTTTGCTTTACTTTACCCTTCTTTGCTCATACTGGTTCTACTGCGTCTCACATTGCAGAGAGAATGGGTTTTAAAGAGCCAGTGGAGCTCTCTAGGTTCCCTTGCCAGACATGACTAATGTTAGCACGTATTTAACAAATGATGTTATTTCTGTGATTAATCATTTTGTCAATAGTGAGCTGTGAACATATTCATAAGATGCAATATGAATAATAAGAAGCTGAAAATTTATGAACATTCTAAGGAGATAAAAGAGTCACCTATATCAGTACCTGAAGAACAGAAATACAGCTTCTTGAAGCCTATACCCATTTAGAATAAAAACTGAATTAGAGTTTGTTCTGCCATCTAGAATAAAGCTCGTAAGAATTTAAAGTGCCAAAGTAACTTAGAAGACACAACTGGATTCACAGTTTGGCTGAATTCTAGGAAAAGCATAGGCTGTAAGCCCTTGATAAAGGTCAGATCCAGAAATTATAAGAAAATGAAGAAACTGGAAAAGATACAAATAAAAAATACCCTAATTTTATAGTAATTTTAGGTGCAAATGTACGTTGGAAGCATAACAAGTGTCTCTGAGCTAGAATAGTTGAGCTATAAAGACTGTGGATGAGCAAATAAATATTCAGTGATCTTTTTCTTTCTTCCAGTATAATCTAATCTAAGTCTAAGGAACAGAAATATCTGCAGTGTAAGAAACTTTTTAATTTTTTTCTGTGATACAAAGAATCAGAAAAATACTACTTGTTTAGAGATCTGAAAAAAAGTTAATAGAGTGTACAACTTCTATGCCATGAAAAGTTTCAGATAAATCAGGCAGCAGAGAAAAGAGACAAAGTGGTCCTCCAAAGTAAGAAACCCTGTATCATTTTTCTGTAATGATAGGAAAAGTAAAAGGGTTTTGGTCCAAGCAGAGTGAACCAAATTAAGGTAAAATTATGTAATAACTAATAAAGTTGTAAAATAAGTGAAAGCGGCAGCAGGTGCACGATTACACACCTTTCCCTAAGATTGGTGTCAGCACTCTGATGGTTGAGTGGCTGTAGTGAAGGGAAATAAGGCCAGCATGAATAAAATGTGATTCTTTGCTTGAGTAATTTATAGTTTAGTAGTTGAAAAAGACATATGAACAAGTGATTTTAGTACAGTGTAAAAAGGGCAGTGAGTCCTCGACAGAGTTAGATGTAGAGCAGTGGCATAATCTGATTTCTCACTTTCAAAGACTCAGTCTGGCTCTTCTGCAGAAAAGGGACCGAAGGGGCCCAGGAGACGATAGTCCAGGTAGAAAACTGTTGGGCTTGGGACGAGGTGGTAGCACTGGAGTTAAAGAGAAAGTTGTGAGTAAAGATTGTATTTATTCATTCATTTACATGTAGGTCCAGTTTTACCAAATGTGATAGGTATGCACACTTCACTCAGGTCCCCCAAGTGTTAGCCCTTGATCATATTTTTTCTATCCTTTTCTTTCTCTCTGTTTGAGTAAACACATACATATGTTTCTTCAAAACTTTTCAGGATAAATTTTATCCTTTTACCCCTAAATACACAGGTTTGTAGTACCTAAAAACAATGACATTCTTTTTGTATACATTTCTATATATATTTTTTCAGATTATATGAGGGTACTTGCAATTAGGCCACATTGGTTGTAAGTTGTAGCTAGTGTCCTCACACAGGAAGTGTGCCAAACACTGCATATCATTCCCGCTGGGGAAGAACCCGCTGAACCCCTCCTCCCCTCCCCACTACTTGGACTCAAAGAGGTTTCCTCTCCTGTGAGCACATTGTTAATCTAGAAATTTCAAATTAGTATTAAGTTTAGGATTTCTTTTGGTGTTTAGGAGAGAATGTATTTTTGTGAGAGTTAGCTTTTTATTTCTTTCTGAGTTTCTTATTCCTTTGCTTTCTTAATATGTTACAGTATTGTTTAAACTTTGAATGACATATTTCGATTCCAACCTATTTCCCACACAGCAACTTCCCTCTCTTCTCCCTTCATCTGTTTTTTTTTTTTTTTTTTTTGCATTTTTTCTGTTTTGCCAGAACATAAAACATATACTATGTGGCATATATCATAAGACATTATTCCAGCCTCAACCTCATTTTGTTTTAGTCTTAGATATAAAATTAAATATGGTAAAAACTCATCATCAGTCCTATTACTGATGCTGTGAACACTTTAAATTTTCCATAGCAATGACCTTTGAAAAATAATCAGCTACAAAATTTTGTGTTCATATTTTTGTCTTGAATTATTTCAAAATGCAAGTCCACTGCTACCTGATTTTGTATGTAGATTTTTACAAGTCTGAAGTCAACAGTTGTCTTGCCCTCGTATGTGTCTATGTACCAGTCAGACAGTTAAGATAGCAAGCTCATCCCAGAGATCTGCAAACCTCATTGCTAATTAACACCACCGACAGCTTCAAAGTACCCTCTTTGAGTATTGAGCACTTTTTCAAGGATGAAATCGAAAACTTAACTGCTGATTTCGTATATATCTGTGTATCTATGTACGTTTAATTGACTGGAGTCTGCAAATTTTTCTTCTTCATGTAAAACTTAATATATTTATTTTAACATCACTTTGAACGAATCATTACTGACAGTCTTCTCTGCTATTTCATGAATGACTGTGATGTGTAGGTTCAGGACTTCTTTTATTTCTGAAGGGTTATTTTTGATTATCCTTTTGAAGTTCTTTCTATTGTTTCACTTATATTCTTTAGAGACCCCAATTATAGTCAATTTGAGCTCGTTTACCAATCTTCCATTTACAGTACTCTTGTTCAACCTTTTTGTTAATTATCTCATTTTCATTTTATTTGTTGTTCCATTATTTAAAAATGAACCATATTATATTCTGATATCTTTTGATATATTTAGATATATTTTGAATCTATTCTTCTTTAGGCACCTTACAATTTAGTCTTTATTCTTGAGGTGAGTATGTCTTTTTGAAACTTTTTTGTTTTTTATTTGTCTCCTTAGTGTTTGAATTTCTGGTTCAAATTTTTTTTGTTTTTTTACCCTAAAATGCTTGTTAGTTCATTTAGTCTGTAGTGTTGTGTGAGTTTTCTTCTTTTTTTAGTGTTGTTTTTGATGGTTTATGGTGGCGGGAAGTTCAACTGAATTGTTTGTAGTTATATCTTTTATTTATTTTTATAGTATTTTTTAGTAAATGAAAACTCTTTGTCCTTCTGCATTTGAATGGCCTGGACTGGAGATTTGTGGTGGTTTTGAGATTCGTGGTTCAAAAATGCTCTATACTATCAGCCTAAGAAGGCATAGTTTCATTACTAAGTGGATTTTTTTTTTTTTTGGAGGGGAAGATGTTATCAGAAAACGGGTTATTAGCCCTTCAATTGTGTTTTATTTTCTTTTATCTTACAGAGTCTAAATTTCTCTCCCTTTCTTGTTTTGCTCTTTAACACACAATTTCCAAAAGGCACTTACTTCTTCCCTTGAATTCTTTTCTTGAAGATTGACTGCTTGTATACTAAATGCACTTTCTCTTCCCTATTATTATTACTCAGATACATTTTAAGTGTTTTCACACATAGGAAAAACATTTTCTGAAATATTTTTAGATAAAAATATTAGGTTCTTTCTACATGTATGTGTAAAAACGTTATATATAATATTTATGTATACATATACACACATACACATATAATTTATCTCATTCTCATTACAACAAATCAAAATCCAGATCTATGTACAGTTGGCCCATGTAGCTGTGGTTCAACATCTTTCCACCTTCTTTTTCTAACTCTCTGCTATCAGATTATTTCTCTGCCTGAGTTTTTAACAAATTCTTTTTCCACTAGAACCATTGTGTACTTTGTAGAAATGTTTACCTGTGAAAGAGATTATAGGGTACAAGCCAAACTGTGAAAATTCCTAGTAGAACTCATTTTGAGTCCTACTGCTCACTTTTACTCTCAAACATTATTGCTGTTTAGACCCAGAATGCAGAAGTCTGAGCCATGCCAGGACAGTGGGGTTGCTTGTTTCCCTGAGGACTGGTTATGACTATACTTCATACTATACTTTTTGAAATATATCACCATTGCAGTATCTTAACCTTTGAAGTTGATGATACAATAGATTGTTATGTTTTGATTTAGTTCTATGAGTACCTCTGAAAATGTAGCATTATTTCTCCCATGGTCTCCACACAGAAGTTATCCTTTCAAGGATAACATACAAACTGACTCTGCTAATGCTATTGTTTTCCATGCTAGTTGCTTATTCAGCTCACAGTATTTTTTTTAATCTCTGAAAATAGTTTATAGCAAAGGAATAATATCTCAAAAAGAAAAGACATTTATCAAACTAAGAATAGAAATAAGGAGACCAAGAAGAATTACGAGAAAACTTTTATTCGTGTTCTCCGGGAGGAATCTTTGCAGAAGCCCATCCCGTGAATGTTGAAATAGCCAGCTTTAGGAAACTAAACAGCCTTTCAAGAGTAAAATTGTATCTGGCTCATTTATATTTTCATTTGCTATTTTCTTCCTTAGCTCATTCACTTAAAAGTTTCATTTTCTTTTTCCATGAAGGTGTTTTCATTTGCTGTTGTAAATCGTACATGCTATCTGCTGTCACATTATCTAATTATGCCTTTTCCTCTTTTACTTACAATAGTGTGAAATCTCAAGATACAACTTTTCTTTCACCTATAGTAGGTGAGGCATTATAGGGAAGATCAAATAGACACAGTTTAACATGGTCAGCAAGAATGCTGACATGCCCCTGAGGAAGTGGCGTCTAGAGTCTGACAGATGACATCCCTGCAATGAGCAGCCTGGGGGCAGATGAGCATTACTAGAACTTTCCTTGGTAAGCTGATGTCAGGCTGAAAGCAGCTGCGTATCAGAGGGGTTTGTCCTGCATCATTAGAGGTACTTAAACTTTTCCCGAGAGGCAGACTTAATTTTAACATATGTATGTTTATTTAATAAAAACTAGATTCTTCCATTTTCCTTTATGCTTTATATTATGACATATTAACAAATATTAAATGGAACACATTCGTATATTATTTTCTAACATATGAATGTGCGATATAAGCTCCATGTCAATAAAAACAATAATTTTCATTTACTTTTTTATTATTAGGAAATCACTTTTATTGGTGGGACTATTTTTGCATGGAGTAGAGCATGGTGGCCAATCTTAAAAGCTTCTTAAAATGTAAGAGGTGCCAGGTGGAAGTACCTCTCATGGTTCTCCCTGAAGTAAATTAGTTAACTGGACAAGGAGCTTGGAGACCTGAAGTTCATTTCATCTAGCAGGTGGCCTTCTTTGAAGCAAAAATGGATCCTCTAGAAGTCTTGTGACCTTTGTTACAGTCACAGGGCTTTCAGAGTTTTCTGGTTTAACTCGGAGTATGGCAGGGAATTACAGACGAGGGGTGACACCTTGCCCCTGGGGCACAACCAATTCCTTTCCAGATAATATGTACCTGGAAAACTGACTTGCCTGTGCCAGCCACTGATTCCCATGCTCAGTGCTGTGTAGCAGATAAATTATCGGAAGTTGAGGTCTAGTCTATTTTTCCAGTCATAGTTTTGGAGACATTTTCCTCTTTGTATCATATATTACAAAAAAAGAGTATAACTTCAATCTGGAAGGGCTGTTTTTTTTTTTAATACTAAAGTGCAAAATCCTCTATGCCAATTTTAAGTATACTTTGCTCCACTTGTACATGCTAATACTCAGTCTCCACGCAAGACTGATTTTCCTTCTCATACTTTCCTTCCTCTTGCAACTTAGAGCTAAGTTCCATTAAACAGCAACAACAAAAACCATGAGTGCAAAATGAAATAAAAAGGGACTAAAAAGGAGAAACTTTTAAATTAGCTGATTCTCCAGAAAACCTCTTATATAGCCTCAAATATTCCTTGGAGTTCAAAGGGAACTAAAGAAAATTTAAGACATGAAAACCAGAGATTTTGAAGATAAGCTGAAGAAAACAAGATTATTTCACCTGGAGGAGAAAGACTGAGGAGGGTTATCGTTCAAGCCTGGGTAGGATACTGCATAAAATGTGGATGAGAAGGGTTTCCTTTGAACCAGGGATTCATATTTAGTTCCCTTTGAGCTAAAATTAAATTTAGTTTTAATTTATATGAGAAGGAATTTAGAACTCATATTAAAGCTTCTTAACTAGACCACAACAAAGAGAAATGAAAACTAGACAAACTGTAGTAATGATTAAGACACAACCAAAAATTTTCTTTGTTTAGTGAGACTGAGCCTGCCTCTATGTCAGTACTTACCACGTGTTGGGCTTTTTGAAGCAGGAGTCGGCCCTCTGGAAAAGTACTGTGAGCTCAGTGCTTTTTCAGTACAATTGGTGTCCCATTAATACGTGCATAACTTAGAGTAGGGTGGAACAGAGGAATCTTCCCCTGTAGCACATCTGACTCAAGTAATTCATTTAGATATAATTCAGACCTGCAAAACTGACTGGTGGCACCAGTAACCCCAAACGTTAGTTCAGAGTTGCACACAAATTATTAGCAGTCAAGGCCCAGGCTGACGGCTTTGCCTGTGGATGGTCACAGTGGTGCACATAAAGGACAGAAGCCCAGAACAGTAACTTGACCAGACTTACACAGCCAGTAAATGACATCTGTAGATAAGAATTTCAGCCCAATTTAATGTACACAGCTATGATTTAAAAAAAAAAGGAAAAGAAGAATTTCAGCCCATTGATGTGAAAGCTATGCTCTTCATAGTCACACTGCATAACTAGGTGAAGTTTAAATCTCCTTTGCAAACTTCGGATACCAGTGATAGAAATGAATGTTTTAGTTTTGTTTCATGGAGTTTTCATTGTTTCAATGTTTTAGCTTTGTGCTAAATGGAGTTCAAAGATTAATAGTGAAACAATGAAATAACTTTTTCTTACTTCTGCTTGTAAAATTCCAAAAACCTTTATCTCTTTATGACTAAATACCAATTAATCATTTAAAAATACACAGAGAACTCAGAATTCAAGGTTTTATTTATGTAATTGTTCTTATCAGAAGTTCTTAAGAGACTAACATAGTTCTTTTCCAAAGCTCAATATATTTTTGAGATCTGACAGACCCCAACGAGGAAAGTATCCACCAACTTATCAGCTATACCCTGGAGAATGAGCATGGAAGTATAATGTGTACTATTTGCATTACGTTTTGCTGGAAATATCCTGTTTGGTGAAGAAAAGCCTTGAGTGCCGTACTAAGAATCCACATCTCTAAGTCAGAATGTATTGAGTTTGTCTCTGCTTACATAGTCATATGTATCATTTCAGGCCAAGGAGATTTTTCTTGTTCCAAATTTAAGGTGATTATAATGGTTTTCAATGGCAGTAATTTTGCAGTTCTAATTACAGTGTTTATTATCATGAAGAATTTAATATGAATATATGACTACTAGCAGTATTCTATTGGGAAAAGCTAAAATTAATTTGTTCTAATATGGAGATTTGATAAGACCCATAATATGCCTACACTATTCCTTTTGCCCTAACAACACTACTGGATGAACTATCTCTAGGGATTTGAAAAGGTTGAAGTGTGGTAGTTGCAGCAAGAGAGTGACAGAGTATATAAGGGATACCTAAATCCCACAGCCATTTAGGAGAATTTCCCCAGTAGCATAAAGCTAGATATCTAAAAGCAATTCATAACACTTATTTTTCAACTAGGGTTTGTACGTTGTAAAAGTGCCAGGTGAAACTCTCATTTCCTCTTCTCGTAGCATACTCTATTTGAGATCTTATGAGGATTTCCAACTATATAGTAATGATTTTCACTTTTAATGGACAATTTAGGTATCAAACTTTAAAAATATAAATCCTACAAAGTGCTCTTACTGAGTGAGCAAGGCTTCATGATCAATTAGCCCATCCTGCCTTCCTAACTGGATTACTTTTCTTAATTAACTTGGCACTCCTCAGTACATAAAGAAAAAAACAATGATGATTTTTTAAAAAATATTTCCAATTTTCAAGACTTCATTCCACTTCCTCAATTTTAACCTGCCAAAAATGAAACAAATACGTACGGAAAAAGTAATTACTTTTCTTCTACTTTAACTTCTTCTTAATTAACTTTTAATCTATGCTGTTACTCAGGGAGCATTTCTTAATACTAAATGTGTCTAAAATGTAAGAGTCAGAGATTTAAATGATTTAGATAAACATCTGCCTAGCACAGACGCATAAAAATTACAAAATTAGGATATGAGTGGCTGAGTGCCAATGGTAGCTGCCAGCAAAAGCAAGATATTGCCTTCATTTTTTTAATCTTTTGCGTACAAACCAACTTAATAAATGCCTTCTAACCAAACACCCTTATTTTGAAGCATGTTTCTTGGATTATCTTACATAAAATTTGAAAAACTCTTGAATGAGAAATTGTAGGAAAACAACCACATAATCATTGATGAAAGATGTGTTTTAATAGAGAAAAATCAATCAATTTAAAAATTTCAGTATGAAATGAAGCACTATTGTTTTGTTTAGTTGGAGTGGATTCTGTCAATAGCAATTTAAAATAATCAGTTCAATGATATGATCCCTGGCTGGTGTTGAGATTATTACTATACTTATGTCTAGTAATTTTCAGCTGTTAAATGGAGTATAGAGTGGCAAATAAAGACAGGAAGCTTTGACCCTTAATACCCCCTTTACTATAAATGTGTAATTTGTCTTTTAATAACTGAAATAAAATGACAATAAACTCCTTATATGCAAACTGGAAATAATCCGGCATTCTTCATTTATGAATGCCCAGTTAATCAAAATGTCTTTTTTTTTTTGTCCCACAAAATACAGAAGAAATACAGAATGTTGGGCAAGGGGAAGAAGGAGCTGGGGAGAGAGGGAGAGAAGGAGGGAGGGGAGGAGAGAAGGAGGGGAGGAGAGAGGGAGGAAGAGAAGGAAGGGAAGGAGGGAGGAAGGAGAGAGGGAAGGAGGGAAGGAGTACAGGCATTTACAGGCCTACCTCGCAGGCATTACAGATTCCTCTCCAGAACACCTCAATAAAGTGAATATTGTGAAAAGGAAAATCACATGAATTTTATTTCCCAGTGCATATAAAAGTTATATGTGCATTATACTATAGTCTTAAATATGCAATAGGATTATGTCCAAAAAAGTGCATACCTTAATGAAAAAGTACCTTACTGCTAAAAATTGCTAACAATTGTCTGAGCTTTTAGCAATCTGTAAGTTTTTTTACTGGTAAACGGTCTTGCCTTCAAGTTGACAGTTGCTGACTGGTCCAGGTTGGAGTTGTTGAATATTAAAGTGGCAGTAGTCATTTAAAAAAATAAGACAAAAATAAGTTGTCACATTGATTGGAGTCTTCCTTTCATGAAGAATTTCCTCCTAGTATGTAATGATGTCTGAGAACATTTTACACACAGTGAACTTTCAAGATTGGTGTCAATCCTCGCATACTCTGCCACTGCTTTATCAACTAGGTTGATATACCACTCTATACTTTGTTGTCATTAAAACAATATTCACAGCATCTTCACCAGGAGTAGAATCCATTTCAAGAAACTACTTTCTTTGCTCATCCATAAGAAGCAACTTCTCGTCCATAAAATTTTTGTCATAAGATTATAGCAATTCAGTCATGTATTCAGGCCCCAGTTCTAGCTGTCTTTCTATTTACTGCCAATGAGCAGTAATAATATGAAAGCTATCATTTTTCTGAGCAGGGTATTTCGATAGTGAGCTTAAAATATTCAATAAACTATGCTATAAACATGCTTGCTGCTTCACCGTGCATTTTCATGTTATGAAGATGGTTACCTTCCTTAAAACCCATGAAGCAAACTCTGACAGCTTTAAATTTTTTTCTGCAGCTTCCTCACCTCTTCAGACTTTTATAGAATCAGAGAAAGATAGGCCCTTGTTCTGGGTTAGGTTTTACAGTGATTCTCAACCTTCCTAATGCCACAATGTATTTTCATTGTTAAAAAGGGGTCACGACCCACAGGTTGAGAACCGATGCAGGGGATGTTGTGGCTGGTGTGATTTTCCATCCAGATCACCCAATCTTTCTCCATATCAACAATAAAGTTGTTTCTTTTGTTATCCGTGTATTTACTGGATTAGCACTTCCGATTTTGTTAAGAATTGTGTTTGCATTCCCAACTTGGCCGTTTGGTCCAAGAGGCTTGGCTTTTGGCCTATCTTGGTTTTGACATGCCTTCCTCACTAAGCTTAATCATTTAAAGGGAGAGTGTAATTCTTCCTTTCACTTGAACACTTAGAGCCCAGTGCAGGTTTATTAAATGAGCCAATTTCAATATGGTTGTGTCCCAGGGAATGGGGTAGCCTGGAGAGAAGATAGGGGACTGTCACTTATAGAATTTCGGTTCACTCACCATTTCTCAGGTAAATAATACCCTTTGATTGTTTTTTCTTTGCCATACTTTTATTATGTTCTTGTCCTTCACACACAGGGATATCAGAAATTTTGAGCCACAGAAAACTTTCATTTGGGGAGAAGAGGATAAAATAGAAGACTTTTTTTTGCTCTTGTAATCAGGTTGCATATCTATCCAATATGTTATTTTCTTTTGAAGCATGAGAGTACCACATCCCTAGTCCTTGTTTTATCTGGGTATCAGTAAGAGCCCTCTATCAGCTTTGCAAGTTTGAGATAATTGAGTCCACTAGTGCAAGTGTGTGCAAGATGACAGAGTTTCTTCCAAGTCTAAGACAGTAATTGAGATCAAGCAAATCTTTAAAAGACCATACACAGCCAGTTTATTCCTGCATCAGGGGATGTGCAGGCTTCCTTCAAGGGATTCTCCTTAGGTAGAATTTTTTTCTGTATGCTGTCAGGTTCTCTGGGTTGCGTGCCCTAGATTCTCGTTTATTCCAAAGAGAGAAGGGGGAGCCAGGATGAGAACTTAAGTTCTCCAAAGCTCTTTAGTTTTGAAAAGAAGGACATGAAAATATTGTTTATTTAAACACTATGATTATAAACCTGCAACACTTATTTATTTTTAAAAAATAATAAGAAGCTAGATGTGGTAGCATGCGTCTGCAGTCCCAGCTACTGAAGTGGCGGGTGAGGGAAACATTCAAGTTCTCCACCACACAAGGAGGAACCCTGTGTTAGAGTGCTCAAATTAGAGTGTGTCAGATTGTTCCATGACTTACTGGAAAGCGAATTATGGTGAGAAAATGGGTCGGCTGTGTGGATTTTACTCTCCAGAGAAATCCTGTTTCCCCCAGGAGTGAGGACCCTGTATAAATAAACTCTAAGTAATTCCTTTAACTCACCAAACTGAACTTGTTTGATTTATTCTTTGGTCTCTGGGCACCATCTCAGTTCAGAGGGCAGTTTTTCTTTCCTTTTAGAGGATTTTCCTAAAACAGGAAGTTGCTTGAAGCCAAGAGTTTTGAGTCCAATCTGAGCAATGATTGAAGTGAAGCCCCCTAAGTAATAATAATAATAATAAGATTCAGTAAGATGACAGGTTACTGAATGTCCAAAACTTATACAGAAAACAAAACAGAGAATCATTTATAATAACAATTGAACTATAAAATGATTTGAATAGAATCAACAAGCAATGTGTAATATTCATAATAATTGAATATAAATTCTCTTGAGAAATAAAAAATACTTGTAAAGGGGAAGGTTTCCTTTATGGTATATTTAACATTGTAAAGAGGTCAAATCTCCTAAAAATATCTTTATGAAATCAAAACAAATATTCAAAATTTCAACTAGTTTGCTTTCCTTGAGAGTGAGGGTAGGGCAGAGTGAGGGTAAGGCATTCCAATGCTCCAATACAAAAATGAATCTCAAGTATCTGATATATTATGTAAAAAACCAGAAAATTCCTTCCAAAAATAAAATACATTATAAAGCTGCCATTAAATGTGATACAAATGAAGAAACATCTGCATAAATAATGCTGTTCAAGACCCTGAACGGCAGGTAGGGAAGGACCATGATACCTGAGTGATGGGGACAAGATAGGGGACCCATGAGGAGTCCTCAGCTTGAACCTGAAGAGAGTTTTCTGCAAGTGGCCTTTGGCAGACTCCCTGAGCTGAGGAGAAGTCGAAAGGTTGCTCAAGTTTGCAGAATTGAGTTTTGAAGGTGTGACTCTTGCACAGAAAACTGGAAGTGCTCATAGCAGTGATTTTCAACTGGTGTGCCATGAGAGGATGTGAAATACACCACAGAAATTTTT
Source organism: Arctocebus calabarensis (assembly GCA_963573935.1). Lineage (NCBI taxonomy): Eukaryota > Metazoa > Chordata > Mammalia > Primates > Lorisidae > Arctocebus > Arctocebus calabarensis. The sequence goes on from CAUYON010023879.1 coordinate 17,109, forward strand.
AAAGAACATTAATTACATTATTTTCAAAAGAAGTTCAAAGCACAGTAAGAATGTTTTTTTTTTTTTCTACCGTTTTTTTTTTTTTTTGTTCAACACAAATTTTGTAAAGGAAGTTTGACTATAGGTTCAAGTGTGTCATAAGATAAAAAGGTTGAAACGCACTGGATTAGAGGAAATAGTACATGTATCTAAAGCTCATATGGCTCTGGGAGTAATGCTTATTCTAACCAGACAGATTGGAAAAAATTTAAGTGGATTGAGTACTCACAAAAGTCTGATTATCTTATTCAATATATTAGTAAGGCTTCTTCAGAGAAACAGAACCAACAGAATGTGCATATGCATATTATACATGTATTTTAAGAAATTGGCTCATGTGATTATAGGGCCTGGCAAGTCTGAAACCTTCAGGGCAGCCCATCAGGCTGGAGACCTAAGGACAGGTGAGAGTACAGGTCAAGGCTAAACGATGCCAAAGGCAGAATTCCCTCTTCCATGGGGGACCTCAGTCTTTTTTCCTCAGTTCCTTCAGTTGATTGGATGAGGTTTACCAGCATCTGGAGGGTGACCTAGGCTTTACCTAAAGTTTACTGGTTTAAATGTTATCATATCTTAAAATGTACCTTCACAAAAGCATCTAGACTGATATTTAACCAAAACCCAGATGCCCAAGTCTAATCAAGTTGACACATAAAATTCACCATCACACTCAGTATTTTATGGTACTCAAAAATTGCCTAAGTAGTGGGGAATAAGAAGCTCTAAAATTGAGCACTGATCTTAATACATTTAGGCATTCAAAGAAGAAAAAACAGCACAAGTCATGAGAGGCACATGTGTGGCACATATACACACAGTGTGTAGAATTCGGGTGAAGAATTTCTGTATTGACATATTCACTTGTCTTCTCTGCAATTCCATTTCAATATTTAACAGGCATCTCAAACTTGACATTCAAAACTAAGCTCTTAGTCTTCTCTACCCGTTCCCAAACCTGACAATTGCAATTGATGATAACACCTTCTTTTCAGGTGGTCAGACCAAAAACCTTGATGTTATTTATTTTACTTCTCTCGTCCTGTCCAATTCCACATCTAAATCAACACAAAGTCTATGGGCACCACCTTTTCTGTGGGCAATAGCCTCCTAAGTATTCTTATTTTAGTCACTGCTCCTTTATAGCTCTTCTCAACATGGCAAACAATGATTCTCCCAATGCAGGACACTGATCAGTCTCACGGAAGGCTCTTTGCTTTATTCGAATAGAAGTTTGTATCTTTCCAATGGCCTATAAGATCTGCTTCTCCTCCCCTCTGCCAACATCTCTTATCATTTTCTAGCTTAGCATTGTTCAGTAAAAATGTAATATGAGTCACGTGCAATTTTAAGAGGTTTTTAGCAGTACATTATAAAAGTAAAAAAATAAATGAAGTTAAATTAATAACATATTTAACCCAAGATATCACAAACATTACTTCAAGATGTAACCAATGTAAAAATTGAACATTTAACCAATACAAAAATATTTTTCAGTATTTTTTTTATACATAGCTTCTCAAATCAGGAGCCTATATTACATTTACAACACATCCCACATTGGATCAGCTCATTACCCCGTGTGTGATTAGCTGGTGTCAATTGGACAAAATAGTTTCAGCTCATTCCTCTCTAGTCACGCTGGTTCCTTTTAGGTTTCTGGAACATGACAGCCAAACTTTTCCCTTACACCCTGGCTTAGTCTATTTGTGCTGCCCTAACAAAATACTATAGATTGCAAAATTTATAAAAATGTTAAAATTCATTTCTTATGGTTTCAGAAACTGGAAAGTTAAAGATTGAGGTGCTGACAAGATTAACTACACTGTCTGCTTCTAAGAGGCTGCCTTGTTGCTGCATTCTTTGGAGGGGAGGAGCATGTGGGCTTCTAGTGGTAGAAGAACAAAGGGCAAAAGAGGTAATCACTAGTCCCTCAGCTTTTGAATCAGGTCACTAATTCCATTTACAGAGGTCTCACCCTAAGGACATAATTAACTCCTAAAATCCCTACCTTTTAATAATACTATATTCATTACAACAAGTATTTCAATACTTGAATCTAGGTGTACATTTAGATGCAACATAACATCTTTTGCATCAGCTATTTCTGTTTCCTAGAACTGCTTCCCCACTCTACAGAGTGACCATAAAGTTTGTGTGCAGTTGCACATGAAATTTATGGCTACCCTATAAATACATGGTGTGTTTTGTCACCTCCTTCCAGTCTTTTTGCAAATATCATCTCAGGGGGGCCATGCCAGATTACTTTATGTAATATAGTGCCTGTCCCCCCATCTTTGCATTTTGTATTATTCTTACCCTTCTGTAGTTTTAATGTATTATTTATTACTATATAATAATAAATAACTTATCTATCATGTTTATCTCTCCCCTCACTTGAATCTCTCCTATGACATAGCCAAGAAATTTGAATTATTTTGTTCATGTGTGTATCCATAGCTTTTCAAATAATGCCAAGTCTATAGTAGTATAAAAACTTGTTAAATGACGAAAATAATAAATACAGTATGATGCTATATAATTATTTAACAATGTAGAGTCATGTGAATTCACTCTGAGAGATACTCAAAATATTATAGTAAAGAAAAAACATGTTGAATAACTGAAAAAATGTGTCCTTTTACTGTTTCAAGAAACATGTCTTTAGATGTGAATGTAGCTGTGTTTAAGATGGCACACAATATTTATACAGAAAGAATAATTGATTACTATCATTAATTGCATCTGCCTAGAGAGTGAAATTGGTGGAGAGATGACCCTTCCATTTTTTTTTTATACTTCTATATTTTGGTTGAGCTTTTTAAAAATAACAAACTTGCTATTTTTGAGTTTTAAATAATTACAAGTTTAAAAACTCATAATGGCAAAAACATGAGCACAAGCACTTCTTGTTCTGAATGCTTACTCGTTTGGGGTGCTAAAATCTCTTTCTTAGAGGTCCCTTTTGCATAATCCGATAGATATGTCTTCATATTCTACACTATATATGTAATTATTCTGACATCTTTTCTTATTGTATATAAAGGCCCATTGTATTTCATATTTTAATTACTGGAAGGAATTTTATATAAACTGTTCCTCAGTTCATAGTCTTTGCAATTAAATTGTAAGTTAACCCACTAACTGAATTATAGAAATCAGATGTAAACAAATGAACAGATTTCAGCTGTCCATTTGATATACTGATTTGAATTAGTTTTAATGGTTCCCATGGCAGTTTTCTAGCCTGAAACTGCTATTAAACAGAATTCTGTAAATTCATTGAAGCTGTTTAAATACTCTGTGTTGTAACTCAATTGATTTGTATTTTAAACAAGTAATAACTACAGGTTAAATTAAAAAGAAAATATAGTTTGTAGTAACTTGGATGGAGGTGGAAAATATTATTCTTAGTAAAACATCACAGGAATGGAAAAGCAAGAATCCTACGTATTCAACTTTGATTTGCGGACAATTAATGACAATGAATGACTCAGTGGGGCATGAGGGAAGGAGAGAGCTGGCAGAGGAGGGAGGGGGTGAGGGAAAGAAAACAAAAACGTGACTAATTCTCACATAAATTGGATTCAATTTTGACCAAAGTACATTAAACATTAAACAGTAAACA
>CAUYON010023881.1:0-24537 GCA_963573935.1 Arctocebus calabarensis
ACCTGCCATTTGATCATATAACTCCTCTACTAGGTATATATCCAGAAGACCAAAAATCACATTATAACAAAGATATTTGTACCAGAATGTTTATTGCAGCCCAATTCATAATTGCTAAGTCATGGAAGAAGCCCAAGTGCCCATCGACCCACTAATGGATTAATAAATTGTGGTGCATGTACACCATGGAATATTATGCAGCCTTAAAGAAAGATGGAGACTTCACCTCTTTCATGTTTACATGGATAGAGCTGGAACATATTCTTCTTAGCAAAGTATCTCAAGAACGGAAGAAAAAGTATCCAATGTACTCAACTTTCATATGAAGGCTATAACCCAATTATAGCACAAGAATAAGGGGAAAGAGGCAAGAGAGAGGAGGGGAGGGAAAGGATGGGTGGAGGGCGGGTAATTGGTGGGACCACACCTACTGTGCATCTTAGAAGGGTACAGGTGAAAATTACTAAACGTAGAATAGAAATTTCTAAACACAATAACTAAGAAAATGCCCTGAAGGCTATGTTAACCAGTTTGATGAAAATATTTCAGATTGGATATGAAACCAGCACATTGTACCCCATGATTGCATTAATGTACACAGCTATGATTTGATAAACAAGAAAAAAAACGTTGGAGAGCAATCTTTTTTTTTGCAGTTTTTGCCCCGGCCAGGTTTGAACCCGCCACCTCCGGCATATGGGATTGGCCCTGACTCCTTTGAGCCACAGGTGTCGCCCAGGAGAGCAATCATAAAGCTATCTAGAGTTTCCATATTACCAGTCACAGTACAGGCCACTTCCTGGGCTCACCTTCAGCTCCAGCTGTTTTCCTTATTGCTTTGCAGGGAAGTACAGCAGCCGACCCAATGGTCTGGTCTGTTGACTGGATGAGAAATTAGTATTTAGCCAAAGACTCACCCCTACACTTTTGTTAAAATAATTAATTGGGGGCAGGGCATGGTGACCCACACCTGTAATCCTAGCATTCTGGGAAGCAAGACCCAGTCTCTACTAAAAATAGAAAATTAAGCAGTATTCTGGCAGGCACCTGTAGTCCAGCTACTCAGAGAGTTAAGGCAGGAGGATCACTTGAGCCTGGGGGTTTGAGGTTAGTATGAGCTAGGCTGAGGCCATCGCACTCTCCCAGTTGACAAAGGAACACCTGTCTCATATGCACGCAAACACACACAAAAGCCAACCATTTAACTGTAAGGCCAGTAAACTAAGGTAGCCCCAGCACCGTAGGTTGCTATCAGCAAACCCAAACCAACTCAGAGCGCATGGTCACAGCCTTCAAAATCAAAGCATAAGCTTAGCCAATCAGAAACCGCCAATTAACCTCTAACTAGAGACTTCACCAATCAGAAACTACCAACTAAGCTCTACGTAGGGACTTTGAGGCAACTTTAACCAATCGGATATTATCTTTATCTTGCTTCTGAGAATGCTATAAAAAGTTTTTCTGAGTACTCACCCCTTCAGTGTAGCACAACCTGCTTGCGGTTTGGCCTTGCCAGATACATAATCACTGCCTGCTCAAATAACTCTTTAAAACCATAATATGAACAATGAAATGAAATGAATGAAATAAAATAAAGTAGTAATGTGCTTAAGTTTATTTTTTAACAACTAGCAGCCTCTTAGGAGGAGGTGTGGTTGAAAGTCTGGGCTCAACAAAGGTGAAGATAATTAGCTAAACCTGTTAGGCTCATTTCCTCTGCAATTTACCCTGTCAGTTGCAGGAAAAGAATGAAGTAGGCACACAGAAAAGCTACCGGGCTGGCCATGGAAGACAGAGAAAAGAAGCATCAAGAGCTTCTACTTTTGACAAGTTTTCTAGTGATAGATTCATTTCATAAATCCTTCTAATCACCATTTTACCCATTTTTAAAAGAGCTCAAGGAAGTTTGTTACTGACAAGCAAAGAAGAGCACCTAGCACTGCTTCTATCCTTCACCAGCCCTCATGACAACCTTCCTCAGCAGTCAGGCCTAGGTTTAAATATCTCCAGTAGAGATTTACATTCAAGTTTCACAGTATGTGTCTAAGTAATTGGGTTATAAAGCCATTGCTTATGTTGAGTAAGCTGTCAATCCCCTGAATCTCATATTCCTCTGGATACTTATAGCATTATGAGACAGAGTACATTCTTATTATTCTGATGCCTCTTCTTTGAAAATGTTCCGATTTATCTGTAACTTTCTCAAATTGTGGCTTCCAGAGCTGCAAACAGTCCATGTGTGGTGTGACCAACACAGATGGCCTGGATTATCATGTTCCTTGTATAATCTATTTCAAGTACTTTGGCTTAAAACTGCATTAGACTTTTTTTCTCAGCCTCAGTATATTGTTGAATGAATTTAAACTTCTTGTTAATTAAAGACATGAACTTTGTGAAATGAGTTGCAGATAAGTCATATGTTCTCACCTTGTACCTATGTACCTGCTTTATTTTTTTAGATTCAAAATCAGGATGTCGTATTTACAAGTTCAATTTATTTTTGCTAGCCTGAATTTTATGTTCCCAGCCTTCCATCAAATACTCCTGATCACTCGCTCCAACCTCTTATGATCACTGCTGCTTCTAAATTGCTCTAGCAAATACATCTATTTCATTCATTTGGGATGTCATTTATACTAACTACCTAGTCAAGTTAGTCATCCTTTAATGAAGGTTGGCTCCAAAATACAGAGTTGGCATACTTCATTTTCAGAACCTATAGAACAAAATCTTTTTTGGTAACTTGTAAGGACCAATAAATGAAAAATTGTAGCATATCCAGTGGACTTGAGCCTTCTTTCTAGTTGACACCTGTCAGCTTCCAGATGGGACTAAAGTGGAACTGATCAATGGAGTCTCATACATTCTTTCACCTCCTTGTAGAGAATAAGTAGACAATCTTTATAGTGAATAATTTATACCTTCTATTGTTAGTCTTTCGTATGTCCTTAGCACCTTTTCAATGTATTTCAACTAAACAATTCTAACATAGATGGTACTTGTCACAGGTAGTTAAGAGGGGCCATTTTATCTGAGCCTTCGATGCTTACAGAGCCTCAGAGTAATGAAGTGGTTCCTACAGCTACATAGATACACTAAAATTAAAATACGTCACTTATAATCAGTTTTCAACTCATGTCCCATAACACCACCCCATTTTTATGCATTATGAATAAAAATATTTTAGCATATCTTATCATTATTTTATGAATAATAGAATATTATGGCACTGTATTTGGGGTTTAAAAGCAAAACATTATCTTTTCAAATGGAAGAAGTCAGAAACGTATCACAATTTTGTATCTCCCTTTTCTAAAATGTATTTGTTTTAATATTCTGGTTGAATTAACAAATGGAGATGAGCCAGGCCTTCCTCATTCTCTCAGAGGTTCTAGAGGCAAATGAACATTATCATTTCTTACTTAAATGTTCTCTCAATGGTCCCTATTGCTGTCCACATTAAATTTATTGTCACTTAACAAGGCTTTTTACTCACTAATTCCTCTTGAGTATACTTTTGTTCATTTGTTTGCATGTTTTTTTTTAGAGACAGAGTCTTACTCTGTCACCCAGACTGGAGTACAGTGGCACAATCGTGATTCACTGCAGTCTCAAACCCCTGGGTTCAAGCAATCCTGCAGCCTCAGGGAGGATTATTCTGAGTATCTGGGGCTACAGGCACAGACTATCACACCTGGTTAAAGTTTTTATTCTTTATTTTTGTGGAGGTGGGATCTCACTATGTTGCCCCGGCCTGGTCTCAGTGTTCTGGCCTCACGTGCATTTCCTACCTTGGCTTCCCACAGTGCTGGGATTACAGGCAAGAGGTTCTGCTCCTGGCCCCGTTGGTAGATTTTTAAGGAGCAGCAGTGATGGTGAGAAACACTACGCTATACGAGGTTCAGTGAAAAAAACATCATCAACAACATAAATGTAATTGTTTCCCTTAAGAAGCTTACCATTCCCACACATAATACAACCACATTTACTTACAGCAGGCATTGCAAGAGTGCAGCATTATATTTTAGAAGTAAACAAAATGACTCAACACCAAAAATAAAGGGACACATTCAAAGATTTTGGACAAGTTTGCCAGCCTTGTATTTCTACAGCCTGGGAAATCTTGATTCTAGTCATAAAATTCTTTACTCCCACTTCCTCATTTCAGCCCCACCTGCCATTCTTTGTGACAAAAAGTATTTCTGGCAAACATGACGAACAAGAAGGCAATGCTGTCACTGAGAGAGGACACACAAATCACAGCTGTCCCTCATACGTCTAATGCCACGGTTCCACCCCACTCTGGGCTCCAGTTTTGTAAGTCGTTAGCTGATGTTGTCAAGAGTATGATCTTACTTCCTAGTCGGCCCATCCTCAGGTTATACAATATCCTCTCTCCAAGTCTAATTCAACTGATACAAGGCTGGAATGGCGCAAATGGAACTTATTAAAATAGAGCAAGAAAAAAAGATCAAAATAGGTAAACAAGCTCTAACTTATTCTAGTGAAATCTTCATGGATTACCTTGACTAAAAGACACTAAAGGGTACACAGCACCACATTGCATTTCAACCCTGTCACTTTGTGTATGTGTCTTGGGCTCATTTATAAATGAATTATAAAAGTTGATACTATTTGGAGCTAAACCTCAGTTTGCTCACATATGATAGTGGGCATGAAATGGTTAAGCTGTAAAAACCACCTACCTTTAGTTTCTGGAGCCTGGAATAAGGTTCATGATCTGTCAAAGAAAATATTATGGACTGTGCCTGTGGCTCAAGGAGTAGGGCACCAGCCCCATATACTGGAGGTGGTAGGTTCAAGCCCAGTCCCGGCCAAAACTGCAAAAAGAAAATATTATGATCTGAAAACAAAAAAATATCAAATTTTAGTTTGGATTCCCAGTAGAGAAACTTCTTCACCGCAATTTTTGAACTTACAATCACCATCACATATACAGAGAGCATGGGCAGTGGAGTGGAAGGCCTGAGCACACACCCAGGTCGGAGTCAAAGCTGCAAGGCTATAGGCCAATCTTCAAGTTGACAGTCAAAGGCTAAAAATTATCTCTAGATCCCATGTGAGACCTGGACAGCTGTGCTGATCAAACACCTAAGGTTGTAAGAATAGAACCCACATAGGACACACAGAATAGGAACCATACCGTATTGACAGAGAGTGTGTGGCCCTAGGAGGAACCATACCATATTGATAGAGAGTGTGTGCCCCTAGGAGGAACCATACCATATTGACAGAGAGTGTGTGCCCCTAGGAGGAACCATACCGTATTGACAGAGAGTGTGTGCCCCTAGGAGGAGCCATACCGTATTGACAGAGAGTGTGTGGCCCTAGGAGGAGCCATACCGTATTGACAGAGAGTGTGTGCCCCTAGGAGGAGCCATACCATACTCTTGACACAGAGTGTGTGCCCCTAGCTGTAGTAGCCAAGATTTCTTACCAGCTAATTAATTAGACAAAACTAAAAACATCAGAATCTAATGACTTGCACTTTATTATATTTGCATATAATGGTAAACTATACATTTATTAATACAGAGTTTAGTGAAGCACAATAAACCTTCCTATTGTTACTTCTGTTAAAATTCAGTTAAAGAACCTCCTTAGGTGCTGTTATATAGAAATATTTAGATTGGATGAACCATTTTTGACTATTGCAATCACTGTCTTGGTAGCTAGAGGTGTACTAATAAAAGTAGATTTATCTATAAATGACAAAAATCTCAAATAAGACTGGTTTAAGTAAGATCAAAGATCACCATGAACAAACCTAATTGGGTATATCCACCAGGTACCTACACCTTCTAACCTGTTATTCAGCCACCTTTAACAGGTGATTGCTCCAGGATAAGCGTCAGCTTCAGCCATTATGTCGCTACACTGCAGCCGGTAAGAAGGAACAAAATAAAGGTAAAGCATGTTTAATTTTTTTGGTAAGGGCAAACATTTCACCCGCATACTCTTGATCACACCTAGCTGCATGACTACAACCAACTACAAGTAGGGATGTGAATTTCAGTCTCTTTTCTACATGGCCACATCTAGATAAAAATTAGAGGCTCTCTCATGGTGGAGGAAGAGAGAATAGATATTCAGAACCAAACAGAAGTTTCTGCTGCAGAATTAAAATTTGTTTTACCTTATATGATTTTGGCGAAATGAAGCATTTTTCTCTTCGGATATAGCTGCTGCAAATATTTAGAACTTAATATGTACCGAACAATTAGCTAAATCATTTAAAAATACTCCTAGGGGTTAATTTGTGGCCTCCCCAAAGAGATGTTAAAGTCCTCACCCCTATACCTTTAGAATGTGACCTTATAAGGAAATAGTGTCTTTGCAAGTATAGTCAAGTTAAGAGGTCATTAGAGTAGTCAAATTAAGAGGTCACTAGAGTGGGCTCTAATCCACCATGATCGGTAGCCTTATAGGACTGAGACATAAATACAGAAGTGTACAGGGAGGAGTATGTGAAGAAACCCAGGAAGAATGCCACGTACAGATGTAGAGTGAGACCGATGCAGCTCCAAGCCAAGGAACACTACAGTGTGCTAGCAAACCATCTGAAGCTAAGAAAAGGCGAGGAAAGGGTCTCCCTCATAGGATTCAGAGGAACATGGTCCTGCTGATACTTTGGCTTGAGACTTCTAGCCTCCAGAAAAGGGGGACAACTAATTATGGTTGTCTTAAGTCACCCCAGTTTATGGTACTTTATTACAGCAGCCTTAGGAAAAGAATAGAAACATGAATAGGTATATTCAAAATTATAATCAGATGGGAAGAATAATTTCTAGTGTCCGTAGCACTGTAGGATGTATAAAGTAAACAGTAGTTTATTGTATATGCTCCAAGAGCTAGCAGAGAGGATTTTAAATGCTCTCAAAACAGAGAAATGTTAGTGGTTTGAGGTGATGGACATCCTAATAATCTGTTTTGATCATTACACATTGTATATATATATATATCGAAATATCCTTCTGTACAGCATAAATATCTCTAGTTATTATATGTCAACTAAAAAGAAAATTAAAAGAAATAGGTTATCTCATTGAATTCCCACCACTATTGCCATGAGAGACGTAGTACTGTTAGTCTTCCATTTTTACAAACAAGCACATTGGGCTCAAGAAGTTATGAAACTTGCCAAGACCCCTTAAAACCCAGGGTTTTTTGTTTGTTGGTTTGTTTTTTCCTTTCTGTTTCCAGAGCCTGAGTTCCCAATCTGTTAAACTAACTAAAGATTAGCATAACTCTTTTTCAGGGATCTGGACTGAACATTATTCTTTCTAGTATCATCGAAATTTGAACCTTAGTAATATCAGAAAGGAATTAGATTAGACATCAGAAAAAGCTTTCTAAATTCAAACTTCTGCCAAAATACCCTTCTTTGATTGTTTTTAGAAGGTGCTCTTAGCTGTCACCTATCCTGGACTGTAATCAAATAACGAAGAAACGTTAATAATCCTACAAAGGCATGTATATTATCTACATAATTTTATAATTTCATTGAAAGCTCAAATCAAGGCTTTCTGTATTTCTGAAAGTTTGACTCCCATGACCTCTGTCTCGAAGTAAAACATCCTCAGTAAGACTTCCGTGCATGTGAATATGTACAACCGTCGCAGACAAATCACATACTGTGTAACGGGACACTGAAGACTTCTAAAACATTAACTTTGTTTACCTCTGCATGAACGAATTGGTAGTGATTTTATGTGTCTTTTACTTTAAATTTTAATACTTTCGAAACCATAATAAATGAACAATACTTTTGAAATTTGAAAAAAAAAGTCATTAAAATACGTATAGAAAGATGTTAACTTAGTTACAAATATCCCCGAACTTAGTGGCCTGAAAAAAATCATTATTTCCCATTTTCTCTGGTCAAGGATTTGGGAGCATTTCATTTGGGTGGTCCTTACTCAGAGTCTTTCTTTTCTTTCTTCTTTTTTATTAAATCATAGCTGTGTACATTAGTGCAATCATAAGGTACAGTGTGAGGGCTTCATATACAGCCTGAAATATTTTCATCCAACTGTTTGACTTAACCTTCACGGGATTTTCTCGTTTATTGTGTGAAAACATTTGTGTTCTGCATTTAGGAGGTTTCACCTGTCCCTTCTAAGATGCACCGTAAGTGTGATCCCACCATTTACCCTCTTAGGATCTTGGCAGGAGCTGCACTAGCCTGTGACTAGAGGATCCCTGCGGAAACCAAGAGAGGGCTGGATTTAATAGGGATAATGCCATACTACCGGTCCGAGTGCCCCCCAACCCCCAAACTGTGCTCTTACGCATTCTCTCTCTTAGTGAATGAATACTCTCTGGGCCTCGGGTTTACCTTCTCTACCTAAGAGACGTGAGCAGACCGTTATTTACGGTCTAGCTCAGATACTAGAGGCCTTCTCTTTCCCAGCCCCTGGCCCTCTTCATTCCCCCTTTCAGGCACCTTTCCCAAATCCAGTAACTCTCTGTCTTCCTTTTCTTTAAGTCTCCTTTCCTGAAAAGTTAGCAGAAAGCACGACCGAAGCACGTTCAGTCATCAAGTTCGGTAAAACCCTAGGAAAATGTTTTTGATTTTTGGATTATTTTTCTCACGAGTCCTCCACTTTCTACTTAAAAGTCCTAGAGGTGCAGGGAGGAGGGGGCGGCGCTCAGAGAAAAGGTGCTCGGTGGGACCCAGGCGCTCCGGCCTCCCTGCCTGTCCTCTGACGCAAGAGCCGCGCTAACTTGCAGGTGGCCTGAAAGGCGGCCGTCACACCTGCGCTCTGCGCAGGGCCGTGCGGGGGAACAAAGTGTACTGACTTTGCAGCCTTGGAGAAGAGCGGCTCTTTGTGTTCCCAGGGTAGGGGGAGGGGGGAGGGGGCCAAAACGCGGGCTAGAGGGAGACCGGGCTGCCCAGATGGGCGATGTCCTGTGTATCTCCCCATCTGGAGGAAAAGTACCTTTGGCTGGGCAAACTCCGGGGGCAAAGCGCCCCAGGCTGGGACAGCACTGAGATCTTGGCGCTGCAGCCCGCCTGCGAGGCTGAGGGGCCCCGGGGCGCCGAGCGAACCGGCTCCCCCCAGCTGTCTGGCGCCGCGGGTCTCGCTGCGTGGGCGGCGAGGAGGAGAGGAGGCAGCCAGGTGGGGGCCGCGGCCCAGCCGCAGAATCTTCCCCCTGCTCGGACCTCGGCGCAGCCATGAGCTACCAGGGCCAGCAGCTCGGGATCCCGCCGCAGGTACAGTGGCCACGGGGCAGGCTGGAAGCCGGTTCATTCATCTTGCTGCAGCTCAGCCGCCTTTTCCTGCAGTGGGGCTTAGCGCCGCAGAAAGTTTTCTGGGAGAAAGAAAACATTTTGCCTGGCTTTTTGAAAATCTCCTTTCCTTGGCAGTCATTTTTCAACAGTACTCTTTATTTCGCAAAACCACGTCATTGAGTTCCTAACAGGGCCGCCAATCTGGGCCCCCCTGCAGCAGTTGTAGCTTCTATAATCTCAACATAGGCGGGCGGAGTTTGTCCCAAAGCTCTGCTGAATTTCTAGCTCTTACTTTTACTCTTTATTATTATTTCACCAATGTTGTATTATCATTATGGACATTTCTTATCACTAGTAGCGTGTGAATAGCCTGCCGTGCACATTTGTCTGTCACTTTTCTAATTTTTGAGCTAGTAAATATTGGTTAAATTCACATTTTCTCTATTATAATAGAGGGATCTAGATGACGGACAAACCCTTGTTTCTGAACCTAAGAGGAAAACTTGTCAGTCTGCTGCTATTTGTAACGTGGTCAACTCCGTTATAGGATCCAGTATAATAGGTACGTGTTTTATTTTGTTTTTAATTTTAGTGAAAAGGTGAAATTTAAGACTCGGAGTGCTGCTAGAATTCACTGATTATTTTTAAAGGAAAAAATCCTTAATGAGATAATTGGTGATTTTCTTCCATAAAAGCTTTCCTCTCTCGCCACCGCCAACATAACATTAAACAAAAATCACTTTTGTGCTGAAGATGGGTTATAATTCATACCCCTTCCAAGGTGGAGAGCCTCTTCCAGAGGAAGTAGATTAAGGTGGAGCTGCAAATGGATGATGCTGGGTTTTTTTTTCATAGACTGTGTGGTCAAACATTAGTAATGTTATTTAATGTCATATTTTTCTTTTACTAAAACGGCCACCATTATTTGAATCATTTTATTACCTTCTAAGAAGTATTAAATATTGGAGATGCAAAAGCTTAACGTGAGGATATATCGATCTTATAAAAAATTCAATTCACACAATATTTTCTGTCTATACAATGTTAAATTTTAAAGTACAAACGTAGTGTGATATATTATTTTGAAATATCATTTAGTCATTAGCACAAATGTGTGAACTGAAAATGCACACGATTTTTAAAAACAAAATAGCTAACCATTTACAACTAAGAGAAATGAACAGCTCATATTATACCAATATATTAGAGGCCAGGGAAACAATCTGAAAAAAAATTTAAATGCATTGTGTTAAAGTATAAAAATCTAGGGCTTTTTTTTTCAGTGTTTATTGTTTGTGGTATTTAGAAACATTCCATTTCAGAAAAGACAAGGACCAAACAAAATCCTGCAAACTGCCATAGTCACTGAAAATCTCTTTGACATTATTTGTCTCTGTCATCACCTTCCGAAAAATGAAGATGTATCTGGATTGAGTTCCTTTTCACAAATTGATATGCTTCTTGATGTTTACATTTATCTATACATAGACTTTTATATTGTTCACAGGATACATAAAGTGGAATTGCTTGAGTTAAATAGAAGCAAGCAGGGGTAGATTTGTTTAAAATTCTGCACTGGCATCCTGTGGAGCCCTGAGCAGCTCCACTTATAAGAATCTAGAACTAATTTCTCATCTGAGCCCTTGAAGCTGATCCATGTCAGCAACCTTACAAGGCACCACTTAGTTATGCTCAGCAGAATTTCTTTTTTGTTTTTGTTTAAGGGGAAAACTTTTCAGAGAACAAAAATTATGGGTAGAAATACTGTAACTACATTTATTTTAAATATTTTATCGTCTTTAATATAAGATGGCCCATTCACTAAAAATGATAAAAAATCATTTTATATACTCCCTTGAGCTTTATAAAAAAAAAATACTTTTGCCTTCTCACTTTTCTCCTTTTTTCCTGCATGGTTGCTCCTTTTGACTCCAGAGTCAGTCTCTTACTATCCCATAACCCTCCGTGCTCCTCGTCTCTCCCGCCCCCCCCATACCCTGGCAGCACGTGAGGAAGGACTTGGCACCATCATGCTCCACACATTCTCATCGTGGGCATATGCCGCCTCACCCTGAAGTAAGCATTAGAAGCATTAGTTGTGTGCACTGGCTTCTATTTCTCCTTTGCTGCTTTCTAATTCTTCTTCCTCTACCTCATAAACTTGTTCTCTTAAAGCCTGTTCCTGACTCCATAACATTTTATTCTGAAATACGTACTAGTATGTTAACATTTGATTTTAGTACTTTCCTATGCACAGCTTACAAATATGTCTTGTAAATCTTCCTATTACATGCAGAAATCAGGGGGAAACTTCTGTTTTCTAGCCATCTTACTAATAGGAGGGGGGGCATTTTGTGTCTTTCCAGGATTGCCTTATTCAATGAAGCAGGCTGGATTCCTTCTGGGAATATTGCTGTTATTCTGGGTTTCCTATATTACAGGTAAACTGTATAATTCTTCTTTACACAGTTGAAGCCATGCAGTGACTGCTTCATGCGTGCACACGCCCACCCACACACACATCCTGCAATAGAATTTCCTAGTTAGTTAAAAAGTGCGTGGAAGAAGCCTAAAGAATTTAAGCATGTGTGTCTGAGAAGATTTACTTGACTTCCTAATCCTTTAAACAGATTAGAAAAAGTAGAGAAGCATTACTTACATGTCATCAGTCCTAAATCCCTTGCATGTGCTTCTCTTCACTTTATGCAGAAAGTAGTAGATGGGGGAGTCATTTGGAAAGTTGCTGAGGACTAAGATAGGACTGTGCTCTGAAGGTGCAGACGGCAGGGCTAAGTCAGCAGGTGCACGTGAATGAACAGCTTTTGTCAGCTGTGTTTGTGCAGGTGGACATGAGGCTTTCCGAACTAGCAGGTTCACCACCCCGCCCCTCCTCGCCCAGGCCGTGCTCCCTGCCTGGCACTCTCTTTAAATGCAGCCATAAAGAGCTTCAGTAGCCGTCTCTCTGCTGCTCCCCTCTCTTCATGGATGCTGTCCATTCATACCCTCCCTTTGCCACTCCTGCATTTAAATGTGGGCTTCCATCCCATAATCATCTCCTCTTCCCGTGTCCTCATCCCTGCCCTGCTATCTCACCAGCTCCCCTTATGACAAACACAGCCCCTTTCCTCTGCAGCAGGATCCCTGTGAAAGAGGGAGTGATCAGACACCCACAAAGGGTTGCTGCTGTGCTGGCCCGGTGCCCTTTACAGACAGTGCAGACACCTCAGCTGCCCCTGCTCTGGAGTGTCAGCCTGCGCCTCAAGGGAGCTGCTGCCTCCCTGCGAGATGACACCCCCCTAGCCCTCATTTCTCCATGGTCTTCAGCCATGCCTGACTGATAGGAAGCCAAAGGCCGAACTCACTCCCTCCACTAGGCCTGAGGTGTGGTGCTGTTGGAGCTCCGGCAGGACTGCTGAGCTGTTTCCCCGTCCTAGCCTCTCGCCCCCTTCTCCCAAGGCCACTCATCCATTAATTCCCTGCCCAAGACTCTGCCTCAGCTCTGTGTCTGAAGATTCTGACCAAGACACCACGCCTCATAAAGTTTCAGGCTTCCAAGACCAGCCCATAACTCTGCCGTGTCTCTTCAGAGAAAGACCATAAAGCATGTGCTGGACACCAAACCCAAAACTTCACGGGCATCAGACTTCCTGCCTGCCTGCCTGCCTGCCTTCCAGCTCCCCCACCTTCTAGACCTAAGTGGCTTCTAGTTTCTACAGCTCTTCGTTTCTCACCTAAGACCCATAACTTAGTAGCATGGGGCTCATAACTTGGTGCTGGTTAAGAGCTGCTGGTGTTTAGAAACTGCATTCTATTTATTACCCACACAAAAATCTCATTCAAGGATTTACCCCTATTGGCTTTTGATTTCCCACTCAGCACTGACAAATAATTTCCACCCTTTTCCACTCGGATGTAATTACCATGGCTTATTTAAGGGTGTCGTAAACATTTACACATATTGTAAGCCAATGTGTTAAAAAATATATATCATCTAAAAATTCAGAACTCGAAGAGAATAAATACTTACTAAAGTGTTATATTATATTGTAATTATACTTTATAATTACTTATAATATTGTATAGCAAAATCATAATGTGAATAACTTTTTTGACTAATGCTTATGTATAAACCTATAACAACTATGAGCAGTCCTTTGCAAAATCACATTTTGCAAATTTACTAATCAGTAGAAATGACTAATTAATTTCCCTGTATGACTAAAATGCTCAAATAATTCTGATAAAGGATAACCACACAAAAGGAAAAAAAATGTATAGGCAGGTTCATCTTGAGCAAAATCTACATAGAGGATATATTATTGATGTTGGGGAACAAAAATGATAATGAATATTGACAACAAATCATTTTTATTTGCTTTGATAGTTTTATATTTGTTGATTAGAGTAAAACAATTTTTTTTACTGGTGAAAAATTGAATATAAGTGGCCAAAAAGGTAGGAAAATCAATATAAGCATGAATAATGGCTTAAAAGACAAATTTCCTGTTAAATAACAGATTCATCCATGGATTACTTTAAAAATTGCATATAACATATTTAAAGGAATGTCAGAGTGTTATTGATATTTGAGATTATACTAATATTTTTAAAGAGATGTACTTATAGCCTCTATTTTATATAAGCAGTTGAAAGCATTTACACTTACTGTTGACTAAATTCTTAACACATTGTTAACTTTAAACAATACATTTTGAACTTTTATAAATACTGAGTGTTGTCATCTCAGCCTTTCAGTTCTTCACCAAACCTTTACAACATCTGTGAAATTGGTTACTTCGTTTGTGTGACACAAGTCTTCCTTGGTTCTCTTCCTTGGCGAATAAGTTGCTATTTATTTTTCCTGCCTCCATCATCTGTCTACTTTCTCATCTGTTCTCTATCTTGGGGCAAATTGTCTTGTTTTTTTTTTTTTTTTTTTTTTGCAGTTTTTGGCTGGGGCCAGGTATGAACCCACCACTTCTGGTATATGGGGCCAGAGCCCTATTCCTTTGAGCCACAGGTGCCGCCCTGGGGCAGATTGTTTTTATAAAACTCTATCTTCATCTCTGTAACTCCTTCAATCAAAAAGAATTGATACTACATAACTACAACAGGAAGAAAAATCATTCCATCATATTTCTTCATAGTTTGGGCATAGTCTCCATTTTTAGTGTCATTTCATAGAATGAATATACTTTCACACCCTCATTTCCATTGATATGGTTATTCTCCATGATATTCATTCTCTACCTGCTAAATCATCCTTCACTACCTGCTAAAATTATGTTCATCCTCCAACACAGAATTCAATTCCTCTGCAAAGCATTTCTCAATTTTAAGCAAAGAACAAGTCAAATTAATTGCTATGTCTTTTGCATTTGGAGAATATTTTAAAATCTATGCATTATTCCACTTATCACACTAAATGAAAATCAGTAGGTAGACATCTAGCTAGCCTCCATATTGACCACTGATTCATTTGACAAACTTATGCTGATTACTATGGTGCCAGACGCAGCAATGAAGAACCTTATCCCTGCCTTTATGAAGCTCACAATATGATGTTGCAAGAAGGCAAAAAAAAAAAAAACAAAAAAACCCCACATAAATATAATACCGCATGAAAGCTACAATAATAAAAATATGTGCAGGATAACGGGGACACTGATATTTAATCTGACCTCAAAGTAGCAGTAATGTTCTAAAGAGGAGGAAACACTTCCACTGAGTGTTTATGAAAACATGGGAGTTAGCAGAGAAAATAGAAGGATATCTAAGCTGATGGAAATATGAAAATGCAGAGAAGAAACAAACAAGTGATTCAGTCTGGCTAAAGTGTAGGGTTGATATATGCAAATAGAGAAAAGGGAAGTTAGAAAGATTTGCAAAAGGGGTGGTGCCTGTGGCTCATTGAGTAGGGCGCTGGCCCCATATACCGAAGGTGGCGGGTTCAAACCCCGCCTCGGCCAAACTGCAAAAAAAACAGAAAAATAGCTGGGCATTGTGGTGGGCACCTGTAGTTCCAGCTACTCGGGAGGCTGAGGCAAGAGAATCGCCTAAGCCCAGGAGTTGGAGGTTGCTGTGAGCTGTGTGATGCCACAGCATTCTGCCGAGGGCGATAAAGTGAGACTGTCTGAGAAAGAAAGAAAGAGAGAGAGAGAGAGAGAGAGAGAGAAAAAAAAGAAAGAAAGAAAAATCTTTCTGACTTCATTATGTAGTATTCATTTTTTGCTTCTATGGAGGAGAAAACTGAGACCTTGGTAGGTTAACGTGACTTACACAAAGTCTGCAGGTATGGGTGATACAGTTAGGATTTTGACTGAGTGCATAGATTCTGGGGTCACACTACTAGGGCCTGAGTCCTGATTCTTTCATTACTAGTTCTGTGAAGATTGATTCACTTAAACTTCTGTGTCTCACTGTTCTCATCTATTAAGTGGGGATAAAAATAGCACCTACCTTGGATAGATTGTTGTGAAGACTAAACAAGTTAATACATTTAAAACACTTGGGGAAAGGCCTGGCATGCAGAAAAGCATTGTGAAAGCATTTGCTAGTTATTTTGTGTTTGTTTTCATTATTATCAGACTCCAAATATATTGTTTTTACCACTGCCACATCGAGCTTGTCAAAAAAAAATAAGTAAAAATAGCATGCTTTCTCATTCATTTAGTGTCTGTAACACACCAGGCATTGTAGTCGCCCCTGAAACACCATAATTTTCACACCATTCTTCAAAAATGATCTATTACCTTTCCTTAAAGATGAGCTCAGAAAAGTCACGTTTTTCAGCCAGGGTCACACAGCTAATAAATTTTTCTGCCTCTTGAAAGGATTTTATTTTAGTCAAAAATATTAGTGGATCTCTCTCTGGAGGATTTTAAGCAGAAGTTATGATTTGCTTTGTGGTAATGTATGATTACATCCACAAAGTGGAGGAGAAATGTTCAGAATGCCTTGGTAGAACAGGGATGTCAAAAACGTCTTGGTGGCAGGCCAGATTTTTGAATGGAACAACTATTAGAAGTTGTTACAGTAATCTAGGCAAGAAATTATGAAGGCCAAAGCTCTATAATAAAGGAAGTTAGAGATCAGAAATTAGGAAATGCATTTCAGTGCTTAACAGTGAACTAGTTAATGGACTTGAAAACCAAAGGAATATAAGAAGCAATGAGGTAATAAGGAGTGCAGGCAATTCTTAAGTTTTTGTTGATACTAGTCACAGATTGAACAATTATGAAGAATCAAGTTATAGATCACATATACAAATTTGCATTTGGATATTTTAAAATTGAGGTGCCTGTGAAATCTCCAAAGTAAAATATTTCTTAGGCAGCTAGTTGTAAAGTCTGGAGTTTTGAAGGGTTCTGAACTGGAAACACAAATTTAGGGCTTACCAGCATATGTATGAAAATTGAAAACTCAGGCATGAATAAAATTATATTGGGACATCTTGAAGTGTGATAAAAAGTCTAAGAATCCATGGTTTGAGCAGAGTAAAAGAACCTGGTGAGAAATTGATTATAAATCACAAAAAAAAGGTAGGAAGGAAGAAAACCCAAGAGAAAGTGATGTCACACACGCTAAGAGAGGATGGTTGAGAAATAGAGGAATGGATGGGAAGAAGGGAGGGAGGGAGGGAGAGAAAAGAGGGAGGGAGAAAGAAAAGAAGGGAAGGAAAGAGAGGGGAGGAAGGGGAGAGAAGGCCAAGGAAATAAGGTTGAGGTTTAGGAGGTGTTGATTGTATTTATCAACTTGGAGATGATTGTTGAACTTGTCAGAAGAAGCTTCACTGATGTGGGAGGGAATCAAGATGAAACGTATATTTGAAGATTCGTATTTTATTGCATTTCCAAATTACTTTAAGGAAAAAATAAATCCCTGTCATAGAAAGTATGAGAGAAGAGCAAGTGTTATTTATCCCTTGTGCATTGCTGGGTACCCAATAGAACTTCATTGACTTTCCAAAATAACCAGTAAGTGAAAAAAAGACGGATAATCACTGTTAATTATAAGATTTCTCCACTTTTTTTTTTTTTTTTTTGGAGACAGAGCCTCAAGCTGTCGCCCTGGGTAGAGTACTGTGGCATCACAGCTCACAGCAACCTCCAATTCCTGGGTTCAAGTGATTCTCTTGCCTCAGCCTCCCAAGTATCTGGGACTATAGGTGCCCGCCACACGCCCATCCATTTTTTGCTTGTAGTTGTCATTGTTGTTTGGCGGGCTGGATTTGAACCTCCAGCTCTGGTGTATGTGGCTGGCGCCTTAGCCACCTGAGCTTTGATTTCTCCACATTTTTATCTTGAAAGTCAATTCTAAATTGGAAGTGAAATTCCTAAAAAGCAAATTTTGACAGAAAATATTCTTAAGAGTGCTCTCTTAAATATAACAATAAAGTTACTAATTTTATTTCGTTACAAAACCAGTACTCTGATTCTGCAAAATGTATTATTTTCTAAATGCTTACAGCATTTTTCATTGTCAGCTTTCACACGTTGAATACCTATGAAATATTTGATTCTTTGTATTCTGAGGACAAAATAAGCAACAACCCACTAATAGTTGCTACACTGATCAGGTCAGGAAAATAAATTGGAACACTGGCATTTTGTCTGTAGTCTGTATTTCCTCTTCTCCACATTTCTTTTTTTTTTTCTCTTCTGTCCATTTCTTTACATGGGTATGTTAAGGATGTTTGTGTCTTGATTGAAAAATATGTAACTGGAAACATTACAGTTTCTTTAAAAGTAATATTTCATGAGGGTGCAGCACAGTGGCTCAAGCCTATAATCCTCACACTCCTTGAGACTGATGCTCGCTTGAGCTCAGGAGTTTGAGACCAGCCTAAGCAAGAGTGACACCTCATCTCTACTAAAAATAGAACAATTAGCCAGGCATTGTGACAGACGTCTGGTAATCCCAGCTACTCAGGAGGCTGAGGCTAGAGGATCGCCTGAGCCCAGGATTTTGAGGTTGCTGTGAGTTGGGCTAATGCCATAGCACTCTAGCCTGGGCAACAGAACAAGATTCTGTCTCAACAAAAAGGTGGGGAGGATAATGTTTATGAAAAAACCCAATTATAGCATAGGAATACAAGGAAAGGGGAAAGGGAGGGGAGGGGAGGGGGGAGGATGGGTGGAGGGAGGGCAATTAGTGGGATCACACCTACGGTGCATCTTAGCAGGGTACTGGTGAAACTTATTAAATGTAGAGTATCAATGTCTTTATATAGTGATCAAGAAAATGCCATGAAAGCTATCTCTAACAGTACGATCAAAATATTTCTGATTGTATATGAAGCGCATTCTGCCCTATGATTGCACCAATGTACACAATTATGATTTAATAAAATTATTAAAAAAAATACCAGTCAGCTTGTCAACAACATGCAATACTTGGTACAGAGTATAAGCTCTAAGTAAGATCATTTTTTTCTCAAGAAAGGAACAATAGGGGCAGTGCCTGTGGCTGAAAGGAGTAGAACACCAGCCCCATGTGCTGGAGGTGGCAGGTTCAATCCCAGCCCTGGCCAAAAACTGCAAAAAAAAAAAAAAGGAAAAATAAATGAAGGGGAAAAGATGTCTTCTAAACAACTAAATTTGGCAGACAAAACAAATTAGAATGTAGCTTATAAAATTCAATATATTTTATTTAATTATTTGCAAATGTCCAGAATTAATCTCAGATTTAGAAAATATTGTTAAAGATAGAAAATACTACATGGTCAGATAGTCCAACTCTCTCATCTTATTGAAACAAAACGGAAAGATTTTGACTCTGAATCTGAGACTCCTCACATTCCACCACCTTCCAGATCCAATTTAGAGGATCTCAAAGGAAACTGGATCTGTCGTCTGTCACAGTGTGCAGGAGGCCTGTCTTCCCACTCTGGTTTTCAGTTACAATGGACTAAGCATCTCTCTTAATTTTTAGAAATACATGTGGGTGTGCCTACTCTTCCTAAGGGCAATTATCTTTCAAAATTGAGCTGTTGCTTAGGAAAATATCTTAATTCTTATGAAGAAGGAGACTCAAATTATTTTGTACCTGAAGCAAATGAAGTAGACAGCTTGGAATGCTAAATTTCATCTCCAAAGGCAAGCAACTCAGGGTTTGACTCAGGTGCATCTGGTTTTCCTCTTTATACCTCTGCTTGGCAGAAAGACCACTTTGAGCTAGTTTCCTTTCTAGATAAAATCTTTCTAGTCAGATTTTCCACTATATACAGATTTCATAGGGAAACAATCCTTATCCTGGAAATTAAGAATATTTTCCCCTGTGTTTTAATGTGCAGTGGAAGGAAGAGCTTAGAAAGCCTTAAAGTAAAAGATAGAACGACAACTGATTCATAGAGACAGGAGACAAGGGGCTTGAAGTAGGAATCCCTCAGGATTCAAGGTTAGGTTTGGGCTCCTATCCCAGTAGTACCACCACTAGCATTGTTGCCTTAGGCAAATTCTTTAATTTCCCTGAGCCTCACTTTCTTCTTTCTGCAAATGAGGATAATATTATCCATCTCATGGGATCACTGTGAGAAATGATGGAGAAATAGAGTGGCTAATATTTAATAACAATTACTCTATGCCTGGCATAGTGTGAAGTCCTCCCGTTTGTCACCTTATTTAGTCATCACAATGACTTCATTCCACAGATTAAAATAATAGAGGCTTAGGTTTATTAACCTACCAATCTGAACAGAAATTAAGGGTAAAGATAGGATTTGCGTTTGGATCTGTTTGACTCCAAAGTGTGTACTTTTTCAGAGCCACTGTGCCACCCATCTGAAAGATTATCTTTATATCCTTGTTTGCCTCTACATTTAGATCTATTCCTATCCACATCTGTGTCTGAATCCATATCTGGATACGTCTGTCTATCTGGCTCACTATTATCTATCTACCTGTCATTCGTGGCATAATATCCGGTACAAAAATAATTCAGAAGCTAGTATAGTATCTGCTAAAAGCCACATCATAACTATGATAAAAGTTCAGAGAAGAATGAGACCACATTGGGTTTTAGTGGTCAGGAGGGCTTCAAGTGACTGCTGGTCACTTGCCCTTGCATCTATTCCTTCCTCTGCAGTAAGAGTGCCCTGTTGAGTGAGATATTTACCAGAGTCTTTTGCAGATTGCTGAGACAGCTAGGTCTGACTAAGTTTGGCCCAGGATATGTTATACATGCACGGTGATTCTAGATAATCTCTTAGTGAAAGGAAGTGCTCTACTCTTAATCCCTTTCTTCACCTTGTTGCATGGAACTTTGACAATTTCTGAAATTCTAGCAATAGCTTGGGTCCTGAGGATGAAGGTCACACTATAGCATGACAGGAAAGACCTGGTTGGGGTGGAGGGTGCTGATTACTCTGAAATTACTATGCCAGCCCTGGGCTACCTACCTCTTAGACTTTCTTATGTAAAATAATAATAATAACAATAATAATATACAATCCTTAAGCTATCGTTATTTTGGGTTAAATGCAGCCAAAAGCTGATGCAGATGCCAGGGCTTGGGTTTGGTAAGTGAGAGCTTACTACTAATCTGAGGAATTTATCAGACTGTGAGCAAGGTACCAAGAAATTAAACTGGAGCTATTCTTTACAAATCTCATTTTCTTGTGGAGGAGATCATAAGCATTAGTTAAATTCACACTTGAGATTTGCAATTAGACATCCCTGAGTTGAAATTCAGCTTTTACTTACTGTGTGATGTTGGGTAAGTCCCTTCATTTGTCTGAATTGCATTTCCTAAACTGTAAAAGGAAAACAGTAATATCTACCACACAAGGTTGTTGTGACGATAGCAGAGGATATATAACCTTAGGAGAAAGTCCCTTAACTTTCCAGCTTCTTGGACACACGTTTCTCAATAAGTGGTGGCCATTATCAGTGTATTACCTGTGTTAACCATGCCTTCTGTGACAAGAGATGGTTAAAATTTCAGCACATGGGGCATTGTATTAAAATCAGAACACCTGGAATAAACTCTATTGCTCTTTCTTAACTATTTGCTCTGTAACTATAGGCAAATCACCTTTTTGAACCTCAATGTCCTCATCTTTAAAATGGGTATGACTGCCTCTCGTAAATAAGTCTTTTATGAGAATTAAATGCACTAAATGTGAAAGAGTAAGGCTTTGAGAGGGTGTGGCTGTCTCACAGCAACTCCATAACCTTGAATTCTGTCAGTGCATGGTATATCCTTCAATTCTGCCTTATCCATCCAGTCAGAAGCGTCCAATCACTCCTGAATTATATTTTAGGTTTAGAAGACTGGACTGATACTGAGGCATTGATAACCTGATCAGTTCCTGGAATCCTTTTTCTCTAAGCATATAGCCCTAAGGTCTTACTAGTATCTGCTTGAATAATGAGGCAGTAACTCTAAGAACACACATTTAAAAATCAGTCTTAGATTTAAATCACTGCTATTCTAACAATCTCACTCTAACTTTATGACCCCAGGAAAGCCTCTGAAAGTCTCTGAGTTGAGCTTCAGTTTCTTCATCTATGAAATAGAGATAATAACAATGATGTCCCTCTTTTTACATGGGAATCAGATGAGCTAGTTAAGTGAAACCTGCTACAAATACTATTTATTATATTTCACGTTATTTTCTAGTTTGCTCCCTTGAATCAGCTTTTATTAGGACCCTGTCCTGGATTTAGCAGGAATTAACTACATATGCTGGAACAGTGGGCACATAGCTGAAAAAGGCTTCTGGAGGGATGCTGTTTCTATAGCAACCATTTGTTAAATCTCTGTGGGTCCCAGAAATATGGAGGAATCAGCTAAGAGGAGGAGAGGACAGATCGTATAATCTGCCTCTGGGAGAAGGGAGGGCCTTGGGGTCTCCTAGTGCCTGGTGTTTTCAGGCTGACATTCTGCAAGCCTGAGTCTTGTGGTTGCCATAGAAACTGCTTGCATTTAGTCGCTGTAGAAGCTGTTCCTTTTATACTGTGGGATAATGGAGTTTGAAGTCTAAATGGAATCTTAAGTGTCATCAAGTACAAATGAGGGAAACTAAGGTCAAAAGAAGGATTTTCCAAGGGTGCTTAGTTCCTCAAGATCTACAGTGCCAACCTAGTCTAGGGTCTCTTCATGAACTTATTATTTCAACAAATATTCACTGAACATTCACTAGGCTAGCTATGAAGGATGCAGTGATAAAGGAAGTACAGTTCTTAGCGTTCAGGTCAGGATTAGGCAGAGAGGGGTACTTGCTATTTTAAGAACTCTGATGGAGGTACAATGGAGGTAGGTGCTGAAAGCTCTCAAATAGCTGAGGGTGTTAGGAATACTTCCTCCAGTAGGTTAAAAACTAAAGTAAGGATTATCCAGATGATGAGAGATGGAGAAAGAATGTATGAGACAAATGGAATAGCATGCTCAGAGACCCAGAGGGGGACAGAGAAAGCAGAGGCTGATCCCAGAATCTAAAGCAGTCTCACCAGACACGGTGACTCACGCCTGTAATCCTAGCACTTTGGGAGGCTGAGGCGGGAGGACTGCTTGAGCTAAGGAGTTCCAGACCTGTTTGAACAAAAGTGAGACCCCATCTCCCCCCAAAGAAATAACAACAAAAAAATTAAAGCAGTCTAGCCCAGCCCAAGGAGATGTGTATTTGACTGAAATCCACCCCTTCAAAAAAAAACTAAACAAAATCCCTAATTGTAATTTCTTCTGTCATTCATTTAATGATTCTGCTTATTATGGGATATAAGCTTTCATGGTGAAAATAGGTCTGAATTTTAAAAAAGATTGTAGAAAATACTTCAATGCAGGCAGAAATTCAACTATAAAATCTATATGATGTTTTCATTCTCTGAAACTAGCCTAAAATGGCACCCTTACCACTCCAAAGTTTAGGACAAAATAAAATTTCTTGTTCAACCACCAACTAAAAAAGATGAAAATAGAGGCATATAAGCAGATGAGGGAAAATGATGATTTAAATAAAAATTTCAGCTCTACTTGAGAATGGTCTGGTGACAACGTTAAGTAAGTTTCTTGGGACACTTTGATCAATATATAAAAGTGAGGATTTAAAATTTTGGTTTCTTATGGTTTAATAAATCCATTTCCTTAGTTGATTAAAAAAAAGTGAAATTCTTAAAAGCCCCGAAAGGTCATACAAAGACAGTTATGAAAGAGGCACAGATGAGTTTGAGAAAATAGAAAGATGCGGCACGGTAGGAGTGTACACAGAGTGTGAGCGCCACGAAATAAGCAAGGCTGATACATAGCAAGCCAAATTAATATGAAAGTTCTTTGTTAGAGAAGCATCTAAATTGACAACGTTTCCATAAATATTAAAGTTTTTTTGTTTTTTTTTTTAAAGATAGAGTCTGTTGTCAAGGCTAGAGTGCTGTAGTGTCAGCAGCTCACAGCAACCTCAAACTCCTGGGCTCAAGTGATTATCCTGCCTCAGCCTTCTGAGTGCCTGATACTATAGGCACCCATCACAACACCAAGCTAATTTTACTGTTTTTAATAGAGATGGGGTCTCCTTTGCTCAGGCTGGTCTTAAACTCCTGAACTTAAGAGATCCTCCTGCCTCAGTTTTCCAGAGTGCTAGGATTACAGGTGTGAACCACTGTGCCCAGCTGGTAATAAGGTTTTGAAAAGAAGGAAAGAACAAGAAGGTGGGTTTTACAAAGTGTGAAGGAACAACTAATGGGGAACATCACACCTGTCTGGTCTTGACTTAGCCTCTCAATGTATCAACTCCAAGAAAAACACTAACATTCTTAGAGTTCCTGCTGAACTAATAATTGCTATTCAAAATGCTGCTGCCCTCGCCTATTGGCAACTGAAGTAGAGCTCTGATCACTCTGTAGGGCTAACGGAATGCCATATACCTGTTAAAGTCTCCCAACTTATTTTCCCTGTCCTAGAGGGGAGATCTACTTGCCACACCATTTCTTGGCCTTCCCAGTGGAGAATATGGAGGAAAGGGGAAGAGGAAGAAGATTCCAAGAGGCATGTGTGGTAGAGGCCCAGAATTGGGGGAAGGGTTAAAGTAAATAAAAGAGACCAGCTGAAAAATGGAATGACAAGGGATTTAAGAAAAGGATTATGAGGCTCTTGTTCTGTGTTTCCTTATTAGTATTTGACATATACAAGTAGGAAACTTATTTATTTTTTTTTTTTGTAGAGACAGAGTCTCACTTTATCGCCCTGGGTAGAGTGCCGTGGCATCACACTGCTCACAGCAACCTCCAGCTCTTGGGCTTAAGCGATTCTCTTGCCTCAGCCTCCCGAGTAGCTGGGACTACAGG
>CAUYON010023883.1:0-28109 GCA_963573935.1 Arctocebus calabarensis
CCTAGTAGCTGGGACTACAGGCGCCCGCCACAGCGCCCGGCTATTTTTTTGTTTTTGCAGTTCGGCCGAGGCCAGGCTTGAACCTGCCACCTTCGGTATATGGGGCCGGCGCCCTACTCGCTGAGCCACAGGAGCCGCCCTATTTTTTTATTTTATTTTTACTTTTTTGAGACAGTGTCTCACTGTCACCCTGGGTAGAGTGCCATGGCATCAGAGCTCACAGCAACCTCAAACTCTTGGGCTTGAGCAATCCTCTTGCCTCAGCCGCCAGCACAGCTGGGACTACAGGCGACTGCCACTACACCTGACTAGTTTTTCTATTTTTAGTAGAGGTGTGGTCTTACTCTTGCTCAGGCTGGTCCGGAACTCGTGAGCTCAAGCAATCCACCCACCTTGGCCTCCCAGGGTGCTAAGATTACAGGTATGAGCCACTGTACTCAGCTTATAAAGACAATTTAAATACAGGTTGAGTGATTTTCCATGATTTTATCATTGGATGAAAAGTCACTTCCTTTTGAGCTAGAAAATACTGTGATTTTAAATGTATACTGACTATACCATTCAAAGACAATGTTAAAGCAAATAAGATTTCAAGATTTCTTTTTTAAGAAATTCTTTCGTAAGATTTCTTTTATATTTTACTATATTCACTTACATACTATTACATAAATTTACTGTTAGTTACCAACAGCAATGGCATCATGATGGCAACAGGCCCCCATGGCACAGTGATCATAAGTACAGAACTGCAGCTCGATGGCAATGTAGCTTCCTGCCCTAACCCTCCCTACGTATCAGTTCTCTTATATGTAAGATGGGGATGAAGATGACAGTGCTCATTTCATAGGGCCATCATTAGAATTAAATGGCTTAATGTTATCTATTATTTCCTTAAACCTGGGGTATTCTTTTCATATCTCTTTCCCAATCATCATAAGGAAATTCAAAGATCCATTTTGAATGTACATTTCTAAAAGGGAGGCAAGACCAGCCCAGATAAACGTTTTATCCACTAAAACAACTTCTGCGGAGTAGATAACTATTGCAGGTTTGTTGATTTTCTAATAAAATGTGAAATGGCTGGGACTGGTGAGTTACCAGCTCCAGTTAAGTCCATATTTGAGAATGCAGAGCTCTGAAGAAACACTTAGGATGGCTCAAATTTGTCAGTCTTTATTAAACCTATGAGTAGCCCTTTATAGAATATGGGGACTGCCATGGGTAGTCTTAAACTCCACAAAGAACTGGATAGGAGTTACCTGAACATAAACTCAATATTCAGGCCAGGCTACAGCTAACCTGATCAACTCCTTTTTTTCACAGGCTTCTACCCAGAGTTCAAAACAAAAAACAAACTTACAGACAACCTGTAAGGAAAAGAGTCAAGAAATGCCCCCCATTCTCAAGTTTGCTGAGTTACCTACTTAAAATATGTAGCATAGCACCTTGCCTCTCTCTGGTAATTAAAAATAAGCAAGTATAGGTAAGAAATTGGTTTATGACTTATACTAAAGTAGCTCATATGTGTAATAATTTGAGAGAGAGAATTTAAATAGTGTGGACTATTTTTGCTTTCCCTCCCCAGAGTGTCCGTGAACCAGGAGATGTGAGTAAATCTGCTAGTCCCTTAGCCTGCCTTCGTCCTCCCCGCTCTTCAAGGTGAGCATCCTGCTTGGCTGAGCGTGATTCTAGTACGCACAAGCATGCATTTTCTTATAACAAATCTAATCACAAGCCAAGTCTTCTGAAAATCAGCCTCAATTACAGATATGGAGGAAATTTCCTCAATATGGAAAACCTAGGTATTAATGGAAAGCTAGTACAAATTTGATCCACCCTTCAGTTCTTTTCAAGAGCAATTTTGACAGTAATTTTCAAATTTCATTTGAACCTCAAAACTGGACTTCACATAAGAGGCAATTCAATTATAAGTTAATGAATGGCAACACTGTACTCCATTCATTTGAAGTATGAAAAAGCTCTGGATTGGTCTGAGGAATCAGAGACTCTAGTCCCAGCTCTACTGGTAACTAGCTGTGATCATGGAAAAGTAACCCTAACCCTCTGAGTGTCACCTGGCAGGGGGTTCAGATGGTTTCCAAGTTGCCTAACACATTTAACCTTCTATGAATCCATCTTGGAACACGTATTTTGTAATTTATGAGCTGTTAAGTCTGGTTAATATCAGTTAACTAAAAACCAGTTTGTTGTCCAATGGTAAATAATACAAATTAGCTCAAAGTATTAAAGTATTAGCAAGATTATTCAATACTAACACATTGACTGGGGAAATCTAATAATTTTCTTCTCTAGAAAGTGAAAAATTGTAAATCCTCACTTGAAGACATCTATTGTCCTAATACTAAAAAGATAAACACCAATAGAACAATTAAATTAAAGACGATATTGGAATTAGGTGTAAATTAAAACTAGTTGTTAGAAAATATAGGTTTAAGTCTGTACTCTGCAAAATGGCTTAAAATGAAATAAATTATTGTGTCAATGAAATGAAAATATATGGAAAATACAAAGAATGTTTACTCTGACTAAAATGTTTAAATTCCGTAGCTATAGCTTAAAAGCATCATATGAGATATTTTTATTCTTTTTTCCACCACTACATTTTACAAACACACACACACACACACACACACACACACACCATCCCTACCCTCATTCTTATGCTGTATTGTAGTGGTTTGCAAATCTGGATGCATACTGAATTACATGGGAAGCTTAAAGGATAAAAAAAAAATATGATGAGCAGGCTTCCCAAGATCAACTCAATCAAAATCTCTAATAGTGAAACACAGGCAATTCTTCAGATGATTCTAATATGCAGTCACGCTTCAGCTTCCAGTTATCATTTGTGAGATAAGAGGTTGGAGAGGAAGTTCTTTTGTTTCTGGAGAGGAAGTTCTTTTGTTTCTGATGTTGAAGTAATGAGTAACAACTCATTACTCATTACTCAAAAGTGAGTGAGCAACTTTTTGTATTTTAAAAAATAAAAAACATTTTTAAACTCCTAATAGCCTCAATTCACTCATTAAAACCTACAGATATATTTATATCAATATAGCACAATAGTTACCTATATAAAAGATAGTTTTACTAAATGAACTTCTCTAATTCTTCTGAAGTCCCATGACATACAGATGCTCAATCATTGTGTTTCTAAAAGGTGACAGCACACATGTTTTGGAAATCCATACATCATTAAGTATATGAGATCGCGATGTAAGTATTTAACTTGTGATGGCGCCTTAAACATGAATGTTAGTATTTATAACTATAAATTCATTTTTAATAAAAAAGCTAAGACAGCAAAGTATACATCAACTATAGCAGAAATCTTCAATAAATGAATGAAAACAGTAAGATTTAATAAAGGACACCTTTAGAGTCACCTTGGAATGCTGAGGAGGTAGTCTAAGGTGACACTCAGCTCGTCCATACTTGTTTGTTCAAGGCATAATGGAATTGTCAGAATGAGGCCACTTCGTCTGTCCTTTCCTCCTATAAAGAAAAAAAAAAAAGATTAATTTAACATGTAGTAGATATTGAGGTGTCACCTAAATTATACATGTTTGAATCCAGTATTACTAAAATAATTAACAGGTTTAAGACATCATTTTAAAAATGTGTGATGCTACTTATAGACTAAATGGCAAAATCATAGAAAATATAGAAAAAATAAAGGAAAAGACTTCACTCATGAAATCTTCACCCAAAGTAGCAATGTTTATTTTAGTTAATTTTCTTCCATTTAGTCTGCTTCTTACTGTAATCAATTTATAAAACATTTATAGAATGCCTGGCACAGTAAGCAAGAAAAATAAATTTCCAGTCAACTTAGGAAAAAAAAGTTTTAAGTCATAAGAAATAACAGTATGAAATATAATAGCTTATTTGCTAACTTGTTGTATAATGTATATTATAAAATATTATAAAAAGGGATTTAGAAAATGTTAAGAGCTGTAGTGAGCAAAGTCTCATTAAAAGTTAAGTCTTAAGAATAGAATAGAATTTGTAAACCAAGTCAGAAAAGCATTCTGATTGAGGAATGATCTGAGTTAATTCACAAAGGTCAGAAAGGCATATGTTGTTCATAAGGCAACAAAGATAAAGTTCTTCCCAGCTGAGAAGAGCTCCTGGGAGCTAGATATCAAAGTCTGAGAGCCAGATGGTGGAACACACACCCAATATATGCTCAAGTCACCTTCAGTTTGTCATAAATGTTAAAATGTGACTTTTGAATATTTTTATACACACATAGCACCTTTGGAAGTTCCTTACAGGCTTGACTTGCACACTGAAGCCCCAATCTTCTGACCCAACTGACATTTTTATGGCATATACTGAAGGAAACAATTCTACAAGATTTCCAGAAATTTATCACTAAAAACAGAAAGGTATAAAATGAAAAAAGAACTATTACATGAATAGTGACATGAATGAAATTCATGACATGCCAATCATAAATGAATTTCTGTCCCTCATTAGGTCAACCATACTAATCAAGCTCTTTATTTAACATTAATCAATGGCAATTTCAGCTGGTTCAACTTAATAATGACTTCAGCTACGTATTTTCTTGTTTAGAATCAAGTAGTATTTAGATGGTTATATCCTGATTAGTTCTGTTGGTTTGAAAAGATTTTAGCACTAAAAAGTTTGAAAAGTACTGGCTTCAATAATCAATGGTCAAGAGAGGAAGTTAAGAGGGGTGGGCTAAGAGATATTTTATTTACTCCTCAAAATTGCTAAGCTTTATCTATGCATTAAACCAAACCTACAAGAAGGGTAACACCTGATCTGGGGCACTCTGACCTACTGCAGAATTGTATTTAGAGGACGGTTTTAATATTCAGGATTACATAGAACTCTGTGCCCTTGGCAATCATCAGTGTAAAAGTACAAGAGGGGCAGAGGCCAAGAGGAAAAAGACTTTCAAAACAAATACGGTCAACAGGATAAATTCAGCACAGAGACAAGTGTCACGTTAGGCAAGAATGTCTATTGACAACAGTGTGGGAAAACAGACATTTTCATACACTGTTGGGAGAAACAAAAGTTGAAACATCCTTTCCTAGCTTTGATATCAAGATAATATTGGCTTCATGGAACAAGTTGGGGAGAATTCCTTCCTTCTCAATGCTATGGAATAATTTTTGCAATACAGGTTAAAGTTCCTCTTTGTTGGCATGGTAAAATTCGGGTGTAAACCAGCTGATCTGGGACTTTTTTTAGTTGGAAGATTTTTTTATTGCTGCTTCAATTCGGTGTTTGACATTGGTCTGGTCAGGAGTTCTATTTCTTTCTGATTGAGCCTCTAGAGGTTGTGTGTTTTCCGAAATTTGTTAATTTCCTCTACATTTTCACATTTATAGGCATCGAGATTTTTATAGCATTCTGAGATGATGTTTTGTATTTCCATGTTATCAGTGGTGACATCCCCTTTTTCATTTTTAATTGAGCTTATTAGAGGCTCTTTTTTTCTGTTTCTAGCTCATCTAGCAAGAGGCTTGTTAATTATTTATATTCTTTTTTTTTTTTTTTTTTGTAGAGACAGAGTCTCACTTCATCGCCCTCAGTACAGTGCCATGGCGTCACACTGCTCACAGCAACCTCCTACTCCTGGGCTTAGGCGATTCTCTTGCCTCAGCCTCCCGAGTAGCTGGGACTACAGGCACCTGCCACAACGCCCAACTATTTTTCTGTTTTGCAGTTCGGCCGAGGCTAGGTTTGAACCCGCCACCTTCGGCGTATGGGGCCGGTGCCCTACTCACTGAGCCACAGATGCCGCCAATTATTTATTTTCAAAGAAATGGTAGTTTGCTTCATTAATCTTCTGGATAGTTTTTTGTTCTCAATTTCACTTAGTTCTGCCCTAGTCTTGGTTATTTCTGTTCTTCTGCTGGGTTTGGGAATGCTTTGCTCTTCCTTTCCAATTCCTTGAGACAATTCTTTAGATTGTTGATTAGTAATCTTTCCATCTTTTGGATGTAGGAGTTTAAGAGAATGGCTACATTGGCTTTCTTTTGGTTTACAATTGCATGAAATACTGTTTTCCCATCTTTCACTGTGGGTCTGAATGAGTCCTTGTGGGTTAGATGTATTTCCTGGAGATAGGAGACACTTGGTTTGTGTTTTCTTATCCATTCAGACAGCCTGTGTCTCCACAGTGGGGAATTAGAGCCATGAGCCATTGAGATGTATTGAAAGCATATGGATGTGTGGTAAATTTTTGTTTATTCTACTGTGTAGACCTTACTGCTTTGTTTTACCTCTAGAGCCACTGGGTATCTCAGCTCTGGGACTTAGCTTCGGGTGATCCTACATTGGTAGGTGTCTGTTGTGCTATTCCTGTACTGCAGGTCTCCGTACTTCTTGGAGGGATGGTCTGCACTTCACAGATTCCCTCAGTGATTGCTTATCTGAGAAGATCTTTATTTTTTCCTCATACAGAAAACTTAGTTTTCCAGTATACAAGATTCTAGGCTGGCTAATATGTTGTTTTAGAAAACTGAGGATGGGTTCCCATTCCTCCTAGCTTGTAGAGTTTTAGTAGAGAAGTCTGCACTTAGTCTGATGGTATCCCTCTGTGAGCTACCCACTGTTTTCACCTTACTGCTGGTAGGGTGGCCTCCTTTGTGTGTACTTTGGCCAGACTAATGATGTATCATAGTGATTGCCCCTGTATAATCAATCTCCCATGTGTCCTCTATGCTTCTTACACTTGGATATCTAGATTTCAGAAAAGGCCAGCGAAATTTTCCTCAGTCCTTCTGGATAAATTATAGACCAATATCCCTTATGAATACAGAAACAAAAATTTTCAGTAAAATTTTAGCAAACTGAATTCAGTAACCCATCAAAAAAAAAAAAAAAACTTCACCAAGACTGTGTGGGCTTCATCTCAGAGATGCAAGGATGGTTCAACATATGCAAATCTATAAATATAATGTACTACATAAATGAATGCAAAAGCAAAGACCATCTAGTTCTATCAATCAATGCAGAAAAGCATTTGGCAAAATCTAACATCCTTTCATGGTAAGAATACCCAACTAAAATGGTATAGATAAGACATTCCTCAAAATTATAAAAGCTATTTATGACAAATCTATAACAGCCAACATCAATCTGAATGGGGAAAAACTGCAAGCATTCCCACTTAGAACTAGACGAGGTTGCCTATTATCTCCATTTTTTTTCAACAGAGGTTTGGAAGTTCTTGCCAGAATAATCAAGTAAAGGAAGGAAGTCAAGGGGGTCCAAATAAGGAAGGAAGAGGTCAAACTATCACTCTTTGCTGATGATATGATCTTATATCAAGAACACACCAAAGACTCAACTAAGAGAATCTTGGAATTGATAGATTCAGCAAAGTCCCAGGTTACAAAATCAGCATACACAAATCAGTACTCCTACAGAATGGGAGAAAAATATTCTCATGCTATACATTTGATAGAGGACTGAATATACAAAGAACTCAAACAAATCAGCAAGAAACAATCAAACAATCCCATTAAAAAGTAGGTGAAAAATAGGAACAGAAAACTTTCAGAAGATACACTAGTGGCCAAAAAATTCATGAAAAAATGCTCAGCATCTCTAATCATTAAAGAAGTGAAAATCAAAATCACAACGAGATATCACCTAATTCCGACTAGAATGACTCATATTAAAAAAAAAAATCCCAAAACAACAGATGCTGGTCTGGATGTGGAGAGAAAAGAACTCTCACACACTGTTAGTAGGGCTGCAGACTAGTGCAATATCTATGGAAAACTGTATGGAGAGAACTCCAAGAACCCAAAGTAGATGTACCATTTGATCCAGCAATCTTAATGCTGGGTATAGGCCTAAAGGATGAAGTGCATTTTACAACAAGGACACTTGCACTCAAATGTTTAAAGCAGTACAATTCATTCTTCCAAAGATGTGGAAACAACCCAAGTGCCCATCAACACATAACTGGATTAATAAAATGTGATACATGCACACTATACTACTCTGCCATAAACAAAGGGGTAATCTAGTATTGTTTGTAACAGCCCGTGTGGAACTGAAAACCATTCTTCTAAGTGAAACATCAGAAGAATAGAGAAACAAACACATAGACTCAATACCAAATCTGAACTAATCAATCAACACTTAATCGCAAGTATGGAAGTAAATCTCAATGAAAATCAAGCTGGGGGAGGGACATGAAGATGGGTTAATTCACATCTATTAATGTGTGTACAGTACACACACTATCTGGGTGAAGGGCACACTTATAACTTTGACTCAATGCCCATCCAACCCACGAATGGATTAATAAATTGTGGCATATGTACACCTTGGAATATTATGCAACCTTAAAAAATGATGAAAACTATACCTCTTTTATGTTTACATGGATGGAGCTGGAACATATTCTTCTTAGTAAAGTATCCCAAGAATGGAAGAAAAAGTATCCAATGTACTCAGCTCTACTATGAAACCAATATATAACCACCCACACTTCCACATGAAAGCTATAACCGAACTACAGCCCAAAATGAAGGGAAAGAGAAGGGGGAGGGGAGGGGAGAGGTGGTGAGGGG
The DNA here is from genome assembly GCA_963573935.1 of Arctocebus calabarensis. NCBI lineage: Eukaryota > Metazoa > Chordata > Mammalia > Primates > Lorisidae > Arctocebus > Arctocebus calabarensis. The sequence continues at coordinate 8,595 of CAUYON010023883.1, forward strand.
GTCACATGGGTAGAGGGAGGGTAATTGGTCGGACTACACCTATAGTGCATTTTACAAGGGTATATGTCAAATCTACTAAGTGTAGAGTATAAATGTCTTAACACAATAATTAAGAAAGTGTGGTGAAGGCAATGTTAACCAGTTTGTTCTATTTCAAATTCTATATAAAACCAGCACATTATACCCCATAAATGCATTATTGTACATAGCTATGATTTAATTTTAAAAAGTATGAAAACAAAACATGTATAATACCCCCTAATATTCTGCAACTAAATAAATATTTAAAAGAAATGCTTTTTTACAAAAAAGGAATCGAAACTACCTTCTATCCTACAGAGGAGAGAAAGAGAAAGATACGTAATACAGCTGAGGTAACCCTGGAATGGCAGGACCACAGTACCGTAAAGCTTCGTGCGAACTCTAGGAGAGCCTGTCACCCAGCCCTGCTAGCTAAGTGTCTAGTTAGCATCGCACAGCTTCTCCACAACTCCTCTTAGCTGATACAGACTCTGCTTTCAAAGCTGAAGGTAAATTTGAGCCTGTATAAAAAATTCTGAACAGTAAAAACTGAAAACAGCATAATTGATATTTTATAAGTCCGCTAGTGTACTGAAATTTTCTTATTGGGAAATGGAAGACAAAAGCTAAAAGATAGAATATAAATACTGATTATAGTACAGAAAAAATTTAGATGGCACTTAGTCAAGTATTAATTTTTACATTTTGTGTAAGAAGTGAGACATAATGACATTTGCTTGTAGGAGCCATTTTAATCAAACTACAGTAACAGAATAAAAGGTGGCTTTCCATGAACCAGCAGAGGCAGTCAGCTCACATTACTATCCATTCTGATTAAAAGAGGTCTCAGAATACCCTTCAAACAAAATGTTTATAGAAAAACAAAATGCATTCCTGTCCAACTTATCAAAAAAAGTTTAAACAATTTTATATATCAAAACACTTCTGATTTTAAGAAGAAAACATACCTGAAAGGAAGGCTAGTTTCTTCTTAAGAATAGGTAATATTACTGAGGCCTCCATGTTACTCCAGTGAACTTCCTTTTTTCCTGAAAACATAAAAATGTAAAATGTCAATTAGTAATTTTTTTTATGTAACCATACTTACGATGGTTTATCCCAAAGTTTCCTTGTATCTTTTGACATTGAGCCAGATAATTCTTTTTGTAGGGAGTTATCCTCTGCATTGTAGAATAGTTAGCAGTATCCTTGGCCTCTACCCACTAAATACCAATAGTACCTCTCCTTCCCAGTTGTGACAACCAAAGGTTCATTGCCAAAAGTCCTGTGGTAGGCCACAGTGGTTCACGCCTGTAATCCTAGGACTCTGAGAGGCCGAGGTGGGTGGAGCGCTTGATCTCACGGGTTCGAGACCTTGTCTCTAACAATACCTGGGTGTTGTGGTAGGCACCTGTAGTCCCTGCTACTCAGGAGGCTGAGGCAAGAGAATTGCTTAAGCCCAAGAGTTTAAGGTTGCTATGAGCTATGATACCATGGCACTCTACCGAGGGCGCCAAAATGACTCCTCTCTCTCTCAAAAAAAAAAAAAAGTCCTGTGATAGACAAAATCACAGCTGATGGAAAATAACTAATAACTGGCTTAATTGTTTTTCCGAGCAATGTTCTTGGGCTCAACATTATGCAGTACATAGAAATAGCTCAATAAATATTGTGCTGAATAAAGGTATTAGGCAATCTTCAATTGCTTTATCAGTTATGCAGCTTACTTCCAAATATTTTATTTTTTCCACTCCTCTATTGAATGGCTTTCCCTGATATCTCTTAATTTTTGCTTCCCTGTATCACATAATATCCTCATGCTTACCACAAAATATTTCCAAACACACTGTTTCTGTTTCTTCTCCCACTGCAAACTATCTCTATCCACCCATATTTTATAGTTTCAAGTTCTCAAAGGAAAAATCTAATTAGCCCAGTACATATTTTTGTCCTAGGCCACAATTCGTTCTTCTTGGTTCAGTTTTCTAAAGCCCTGTTTGGCCAAGCTGTAAAGAGTTTACAGCAAAAGTAAGACAGTTTCCCTTAAATGGGTGGTTTGTCATGACAAGCATTCAGAAGGTTGGCCAGCCCAGTAAACGCCCAAAATAGGATTTTTAAAAGAGTGGGACCTTTTTTTTTTTTTTTTTGAGACAGAGCCTCAAGCTGTTGCCCTGGGTAGAATGTCGTGGCAACACAGCTCACAGCAACCCCAAATCCTGGGCTTAAGCGATTCTCTTGCCTCAGCCTCCCAAGTAGCTGGGACTACAGGCGCCTGCCACAATGCCTGGCTAGTTTTTGGTTGTAGTTGTCATTGGTGTTTGGCAGGCCCCAGGCTAGATTTGAACCCGCCAGCTCTGGCGTATGTGGCCAGCGCCTTAGCTGCTTGAGCTACAGGCACCAAACCAAGAGTGTGACCTTTAAAATAAAACAAAATAAGCAATTCAGATGTTCAATTCTCTCATCCTGTTATAATTAGTTTCATGTCTAAGAGTGTATTCTCCATCACATTTTGTCTCTTATTCCACTGGCTCATCTTATACTTACCCACCATCACACATAGGGCAGTTCCTTGGCATGCATTGTGAAATCTTACTGTATTTAGTATGGGCAAACACTCTTGAAAACAATTTCCCAGTAGAGCAGAAAATATGACTCTTTACATTAAAGTATATTACTTATTCAACAAGGAATCTATCCCATTTCAGGCACTAAACTGCCAGCTGGAACTAAAAACTCAAGTCATAGCCATACCCAGCAAAAAAAAAAAATCTAGTTTTTTTTTGTTTGTTTTTTTTTTTTTATCCCAGATATCGGCTAGGTATAATGGCTCTAAGGAAGCCAAGGTGAGAGGACTGCTTGAGGCCAAGAGTTCAAGACCAGTCTAAACAATGTAGTGAGACCTCACCTCTACAAATAATAACAATAATAATAACCTAGCTGGGAAAAAGTTGAGGTGGGAGGATAACTTAAGCCCAGGAATTTGAGGCTACAGTGAGCTGTGATTATGCCACTGTACTCTAGCCTGAATGACAGAGTAAGAACACTCTGTCCAGGGCCAGGCTTCAGCACAGCTACTGTTGCCTCTCACCTAAGCACTCTGCCTGGGGTCTGCCAACTACCCACAAATGCTTACTCTTACTCTTGGGGAGCCAGATTCAGCACACACCCACACAAAAGAGTACATAGCCTGGGGTTCTAGGAATTGCCTAATCCATTCTATTGTCTTAGGCACCTGAACTCTCCATCCAGAGGCCTGAGGTTGGGCCTACTAAACTTTGGGCCACTACCACCTTAGCTGGTACCTACTTGCAATTGCCACTTAGAGGATTGGACACTGCCCTGCCTACCTAATGAAACTTCACCACAGTCTCCACTATTAACCATATATTAACCCGTTAAGGAAATCAAAGATACCACTAATCCTGTTTACAGCCAAAGGAATCATAAAGAGACTACACTACTTCATGCATCCAGAATCAAAGCCAAAGTGCCCTACTCAACCAATGAAGGTTTTCCTGATGAACCTTCAGGAAAATGTCCTCATTTATTTAAATAAGTTTAAAAATGTAAAGAAGCAACTGTCATGCCAGATGTGCAAATATCAACATAAGAATACATGAAACATAAAAAGGCAAGGAAATGTAACACCTGTGAAGGAACACAATCATTCTCTAGCAACAGATCTTCATCAAAAAACAAAATGTTAAAATCACAGAGAAAGAATTCAAAATAATGAGTTTCAAAAAGCTCGGTGAGACACAAGATAATTCTGGAAAAAAAAATCAGAAAAACAATTCAGAACATAAATGAGAAATTTACCAAAGAGAAAGATATTCCTTAAAAACAACCAAAGAGACTAGGTGTGGTGGCTCATGCATGTAATCCTAGCACTCTAGGAAGCCAAGGAAGATAGATTGCTTGAGTCCAGAAGTCTGAGACCAGCCTGAGCAAGAGAGAGACTCTATCTCTAGTAAAAATATAAAAACTAGACAGGCATTGTGGTAGGCACAGTCCCAGCTACTGGGGAGGCTGAGGCAAGAGGATCGCTTGACCCGAATTTGAGGTGCCTGTGAGCTCTGACACCATGGCAATCTAGCCAGGTAGCCTGGGTAACTGAGAAAGACACTGTCTCAAAAAAAAAAAAAAAGAGAAATTCAGAAAGTCTCAAGTCAATGATAATAGCAAATCCTAAAAACAGCAAGAGAAATGCCTCTGTTCATCTATAAAGGAAACTCCATCAAACTAACAGCTAATTCCTCAGTAGAAACCTTATAGGCCAGAAGAGAATAAGATGATATTTTCAAAATGCTTTAAGAAAACAACCACCATCCAAGAATACTATATCTAGTAAAATTATCCTTCATAAATGAGGGAGAAACAAATCATTCTGAGACAAGGGAATGCAAAGGGAATTTATTATCAATAGAATGGCCCCACAAGAAATGTTCAAGGAAGTCTAAACCCTGGAAGTAAAAGGACATTACCATCATGAAAACACACAAAAGCATAAAACTCACTAGTAAAGCAATATTATGATTCATGCTATGGTACAAACACGTCTGCCTATTCATGCTTTTACATCATCATTGCAAATGTCAATACAGTTTTTTTACTGTTTAAATTGTTAAAAAACAATTTACAGTTTTTTAATCCAATGATATCTATGAATTATTATAAAAAATAGTTAGACCTCATGGGCCCCTAAAAGCTATAAGCAAAATGTCTGAGCTAGGCTGTTGATGGGATTCCACACAGGATTTCAATCTTTACTTTTTTATTAAATCGTAACTGTGTACATTAATGCATTTATAGGTACAGTGTGCTGAAAGTAATGCAATGGCAGACAACTTAATCCTCAAAGAGAACTAGTTTCCTAATGAGGTTTTCCCTATGCTGTGAGCACAGATTCTCAGCTGCCTCTAATTTCTCCCTGTTTTTAAGCCTATTTCTCCAGTCTTCTCATCAATTCTGTAAATTACACTTAAGTTAGTTCTTTTTTAGTCAGTGGAGAAATTTGACTGGTGTAAGACGCATAACTACAATTTAGAGTTAGTAGACAGAATCTCTGATCACTTGAGCCTTAAAAAAAAATCTTCTGCCATTTGTTTTGAATAAGAATGCTCACCAATACGTTGAGGTTTTAACCCATGTCACAATAAAGCCGAATTAAACAGGACCCAAGAGATAAGAACATGTGGGATACCCAAGATCTCTACAAGGCATAAAAGTTGCAGAGGACCCCTGGAGTAAAACCCAGGCTACTAAAGCTTTGTGAGTGATTTTGTGCCAAGTGCTCAAGTTTAATTTTTCATCATTGTGTTCTCCATATACTTGAAGGGAAGAGGCAAACGATTCCAGTTACTTGGACTAGATTTACTTTGGCAAACTATTATATCCAGAAGCAATCCTTCATTTTATCACTGCGTCCTCAGGGACAGGTGCTTTATCCAAGAGACTTTATCCAAGCGACTTTACTTTACCCCAGCGACCTCCAACCTTTTTGGCAGTGAGGACCAGTTTCATGGAAGACAAAAATGATTCCACAGACGGGGGGTGGGGAAGATGGGACGGGAGGTGGATGTCAGGTAGTGACGGTCTGCTGCTCAGTTCTGTGGGGGTTGGGGACAACAGCTTGACAGACCACCTTGTTTACTCTTTTAATCCAATAGCTTGTTTTATTGTTTGCAGTTAAATATACCCTCAAAAAGTAGATAAAGGTAATGAGAAATACAGATTTGTGAACCAAGATCAAATGAACTGATAGATAAAATGGAAAGTAGTCATCAAGACACAAAAATAATTACTTTTACTCTACAGTTTCCTCCCTTCTACAGCCCTCTTTCCATCAATCTCATTCATTGTTGTCACAGAAGAGATGGCTAATGAAAAATACTGTCCCACTACTGCAAATTAAATTTCATTTTTCAAAAGTTATTTGTTTTCTAGTTTTCGGCACAGCCATTAAAAAAAAAAAAAAGAATTTGCCCTTCTGGCTATTTTAGTATCTCATAGATTAGCTAAAATAGGTAAGTAAAAAAATACACAAAGTAAAGGGGAAATCTTGCAAAATACAAATAACTACCACCATCTCTACAATAAAATGTGGGTAACATAAAAGTACCAGTTCATGTTCTTCTCCATTGGAACAAAGATTTTTATTTTTCACAAGAAAAGAATTATTCAGTCTTAATATATGAGTGGATTATACTTTCAAACAAGTAATGAGGCAAATGAACACTTACCTGATATAAAATAATGAAAAGTATAAGGAAAAATGAAGCAGATTAATAAACAGAAGAATTAAGGAGTTCGCAAAATACTTAACAAAGAAAAAAGCTATGTATACACCATTGTACTTGTTGTATTTCACATATGGTCATTTAAAACAGGACCTATTTTAAGTCACAGTTTGTAAAGGAGACAGAAAGCCTGAGTTTACAGCAGATGAAGACGTGAAGACTCATGAATATAAACGAAAGTGAAACCCATCACTGTGTGTTACCTCCTACAAAAAACAAGAAGGACCAAATTCATCATTTCTAGGTACAAAGTAAATCCTACCTGAAACAGAGCCCTTCCGCAGTTAGGGATGATGAATTCCAAGAACTAAAAATACAGGGAGACCAGGGTTTCACTGATATTTGTTTTCAGCTTCTGGTTTGATCATCTTTCCCAAGATTTTAGAGAATTAAAAAGAGGAAAATAAGGGCGATCAAATATTAATTAAGTTGATATCTTCTCTTGCTAAGAGCAGAGACCAAGTTTTATGCATCTTTATATTTATTCATTCATCCATTTGCCTACTGAACAAATTTATACTAACAACCTACTATATCAAGACAAAGCTAGAATGCCACAAAAGACCTGATGAATTAGTAGATAGATAAAAGAGCAATAAAATGAACAAATATGAAACAAACAGTAATGCCAAACACACTAGAAATCCTAACATTATCACAATGACCTGAATGGCAAAGTCAGGATTCACACGTGCATGATTTTCCTTCAAAGAGATGCAATAGCTGCCTAAGTTGCTGGAGGCTGGAGAAAGGCAGGTTCCTGATGGCGATTAAGATGGACATCAGTGGGTAGCATCGATGGGCGGCCATTAGAGGGCAGCAGAGGACATACTGAGTAGCAGGAAAGAGGATTGCCAGGGCTTTTAATCAAGACTGGGCAAATTGCATTTCATAAGAGATTGTAATTGATGACATGAGTGGGTACACTGGAACTCCTTCCTCAATACGCATAAATCAACCAGTTTATTTGGAAGATTCAGTTAGATTCTTCGAAGAGCATTTTTTAGCAACCAGGGAAAGCCTATTAGGATAGCCTAAGGGTAACTAAATCATCTCTAAACAAGTCTACATCATGTAGACACATAATGGCTATGAGCAAAATCAAAAAGTAGGCTTCTCAGCTTTGCATTTCTTGTGCATGCTACAGCTACAGCTATTCCAAATGGAGATTAGAAATATTTTGAACTGTTATTACAAAACGAGAGCCGTCTTAGCGATTATAACAAACAAACATACGAACACACATCTAGGTACTTAGTGCTACCCGGCTGGGTTAATCACTTCCTATAGCCATATGTAACACTATGCAAGAATAAACCAACACCGCTTAGCTTTGGAGCACTACATCAATGAAACAGATCGACAGTGGACAATTTATGTAATTTTTGTGTTGCTGCAGATGCCAGTGTATGATTAATAATTTGGTTTTATAATATTAGAAATTCTAAATGAAAACAATCCCTTAGACAGATTTAAAACAAGAATGATAAAACAGGGACTTATTTTAAGCATAAAACAGGTATATCATAAAGTGTAATTCCTCTAAAAGCTAAAATATTACTAAATAATACCATTTTTACCACATGAATCAGACCTAGTTACAGTGAAGGAAGGAAAGAGGAAAGAGGAAAAAAGAAAAAGACTTCAAGATTTTTCTTGAGTTTTCTGTGAAAATACTGATAATCTACTTTGAGAGACAAGAACGTTACATTCAGCAGTCCAGTGAGACATTACAAGACCTTTAAGCTTTGAAAATCCAAATGTCTACTACTAATGGTAATGACAGCCCGTCACTTTTAATCCTTTTCAAAAACTTCTGTACATTATAAGCAATCACTCCTAGACCACCTTCCTCACCCTGCCCGTTCTCCTCAAGAACTACACAACACTGGTGTCCACAAAGGTTAGAAGCAGAAGGAAATCCATCCTTAAGGGTTCATCTCTCCAGCAACTCTGCCAAACCCTCGGTCGCTGCAAACTTCCATTTTTGAAGGTTCAGATTTTAAATAGTATAAATATTTTTCAGTGCATAAATATTTTTTAAATATTTGGCACTTATCTGTGTTAATGTGAGGATAAATCCTCAGTTTGACTTCCTCTTTACCAAAATCAGGACAGCAAAAAGGAAAATAAATGATTGCTTTAGAGAAGCAAATCATACCTGTGGAATCACAGGAGGGAAAAGATATTTCTGGCATCCCCAGCTACAGAGTGCACTCCTGCCCCTGGCTGGAACCTCATTACCTGCTGCCAGAGCTCCTTACGACGAGCCCTCAAAATGCGTGCCTTCCACATCTGAGCCTTGTGTCACACTCCAGAAGCCTGAACCCCTTTCTTTTCCAAGGCATGCATGTGTCTACTGAGTTCACCTGGCTGGGGGAGGTCTCCTTCCATCACTGCAGGGGGAAGCAGATCCAGACCCAGTAACTTTACAAATTCCGTCATCTGATTTCGAGATTCCAACTGCTCTACAACTGTCCTAAGGTGTTTCTTGTCCACTTCAACTCTGAATTTCTCTGTTATCACTAAATATCTTCTCTCCTAATCTTCCTCTTAGAAAGAAATGTTCTTCCTCTATTTTCAGCATAGACATGCATGCCTTCCATTGAGCTGAGCTCAGACCAAATCCAGCATTCCAGGTATATAAGATTCTAATGCATTTGAACAGAATTGAAGATGTATCTTAAACTTATCTTAAACCACATAAATCAGACCTACTTACTCAGTGAAGGAAGGAAAAAGGAAGGAGGGAAGAGATTAGAGTCCCTAATTCCAACTAATTGACATACAAATTAATGCTGAGTGTTCATATTAGATACCACAAATATATAAAATGGTACTTTTGTTCAAACAAAATAATACATCTGAAAGGAGAACTGAGGTTTTGACATTATTTTTTTTTGTCATGGGGGGTAAAAATAGTTTCTTGTTAAAAAAGGGTATAAAAAAGTTTTAAGTTGACTTTAAATACAGAAAATTGTTCCAAAAAATGGACTATGCCAACGCAGAAAGAAGCCAGTGAAATGCATGAAAAGAGTTACTCTCCATAAAAGTCTCATTAAAAATTTATATATGTGTGTGTGTATATTTTTTATGGCAAAACTACCCAAACAATACTGGACATACTGTAAATGCTTGAAATTGCTCAATAATTAAAATGCATTTCACTATTACATAGACCAATATAAGACACATATGAAAAATTAAGTATTCACAGAGTGACCACTTCTTTTTCCAACATAGGATTGTTAGATTAGCATTAGCTATCTTCCCTAAGCAAACCTCCCTTTCTAAAGATCTCTTTACCATAGCATTCTGTTCCAAAGAGTTGTCCTCCCTAAAATGCATGTCAGTGCAGTGGTAAAAATCATGGCCTTGGAGCCAGGAAGTGACTCCTGGCTAGCCACTTTACTAGCTAGACAGTTTTAGCAATTGCTTTCATTTCTTTCATAGGCATTAATCACTGAACCTAGCTCAAACAAAATTGAGAATTACATGAGCTAATCTAATCTGTACATGTTGTGTTTAGTATACTCTAGGATGGCGAGCGCTTCATAAATGGCATCTATTACTAGAAGCTATATTTTCCTTCCTCCACTAATGACTGGTTTATTAGTTTCTTACCACTGACCTCCATTGAGGCCACAGTCAAAACATTCCCACTAAGATCTTCTTGATCAAAAAGACTAAAACAGTTGCAATCTTATTCTGATACCTCTTTATATTCCAAGAATATTTCATCCTCACATATAATTCTATAATTCTGACAAGAAACTGAGGCACAGAGGAGTCATTTTTGTTCAAGGTATTAAAAAAATTAACAGATTCATAAATCACAGAGTTGGAAACACAGAGATCATCTACTCCAAACTTTTTCATTTTACAGAAAAGAAAATCGAGATCTAGAAGCATTCATGGATCTACCCTCCCAAGGCCCAGAGAAAGTGAGCAGCAGGGCAGAATACAGGATTTAGAACATGAGCTAGTGTTTCTCCCCCCTACATTGCACGGTGGCACAATAAAATCAAAATTAAAAACATATGAACAATAGCAGAAAGTCATTACTTTGTACATGTCCATTTTTAATGAATTATAACTATATCTATACAAAAACGTGTACATGTTCTTAGCAGCATTATTCATAATAGCTAAGATGTGGAAACAACCCAATGTCCATCAGTTCTATATGGATAACAAAACATGGACATCCATATAATGGAATACTTTTAGGCAACAAAAATGAAACAAATACTGAGACATACTAGAGGATAAACTTTGAAGATATTATACTATATTAAAGATAGCAGACACAAATGGTCACATATTGTATGATTCTATTCATATAAAATATGCAGATTAGGCAAATGCAAAGAGAAGGGAAGTGGCAGACCAGTGGTAGGGCTGGGATAGATAGATATGGGGAGTGATTAGTAATAGACACCATTGTTTCCTTTTGGGGTGATGGAAATATCATAAAATTAAATTGTAGCAATCATTGCATAGCTCTGAAATTTACTAAAAATTAATAAGTGGTATAACTAAAATGAGTGAATTGTATGGTATATAAATTTTAGCTCAATAAAGCTGTCAAAAAATAATTTTAAAAATAAACAAGAGAATTGCCCACTTTGTAAAGCAAAACTATCCGGATAAAAATGATGTGCCCTTTAAGGATTAAAAAAAAAAAAAAAAACCAACTAGTAATATGTAAGCAGTATTTTCCAGAAAGTCTGTAAAATGAACTACATATGCTTAGTGATTTATCCTTCTGATTTACACTGTAATTAGAACATACTGCTATCAAAAAATTTCAGCTGCAAAGACAAATTTCTTGCAACACTGTATATTCTGGAGAGGATGAAACAATGAGAAAAAAAGATTAAATGAAAGGAAGAAAGGAGAATATAAACAATAGTGTTGACACCAACTTTATATACACAGGGTGCCCAACTATTTATTACTATAAATTGGTACTACAAAGAGAACTCAGATTTGCTTTTTATTTTTAACCTCAGGGGAAAATTAAAATAAAGTTCTTATCTCTTAGGTTATTTCAAAGTTTTCTTATCAACACAAAGACGTCCAAGATTTGATTAAAGGTTAAATGTCTATTCCCTTCGATGATATTACAATAAAGTTTGCTTTTGAAAAAGGTATAAAACCTGTCTTTGAATTAAAACACTACAATTGTTCTGTATTTCCTAAGAAAAAGGCTAAGAACATTATTGAACATATATTAGTTTGAAACAGTGCCTTCCCCTAAACGGTGGGGTCTCTAATTATATATATTTCCTCACAGTCTCAAATAAAAATAACCATCATGCTAACATTACTGATCATGTTGTATTCACGAAGCACTATCCTAATCACCTTCTGTGTGTTCACTTATAACTCACAACAATCCTATGAAGTGAGAATTGTTGTCAGTCACCAGCTAACAGCAGAGGAAACTATGGCTTAGGGAGATGGAGGTTAACCTGCTCAAGGTCATGCACCTTGTAAGTAGCAAAACTGACATTTAAACCTAAGGCTGTCTAAGTCCAAGGGTTTGGTACCGTGATGTAAGAAATATACTGTATATTTGGTCTCTACCCGTGGATCCTCACACTCAGGTTCCCAAACCCTTACACTCTCTGGAGTGGAAAGTGTCCTTTTGCATGTTCATGAGATGACTGCTGACTAGCGGCTCTTCAGACAGCCTTAGGATGGGGGTTATTTGTGTGGGAAACCCATCATGTGATAGAGGGTGGAAACTTTCAGTTCCACCTCCCCTAACAACCTTGCCACCCTCACCTCACTCTGCAGCCCTCACCCCAACATTCAGAGAGGGGCGAGGGGCCCAATGGTTGTGTTATCATCCATGGCCAACGATGTAATCAATCATACTTAAATAAGAAGGCACCCTCCATAAAAACCCAAAGGCCTGGGTTTGGGATCTTCCAAATTCCTGAACACATGGAAGAATGTCCACAGAGCTCATGGAAACTCCATACTCCCTCCCACACACCTCATCCTGGGTATCTCCTCCATGTGGCAGCATATCTGCATCCTTTATAATAGCTTTTATGTGAGTTCATTAAGCCACCCTAGCAAATTGATCGAATTTGAGGAAAGAATCAAATGAAACCCAATTTACAGCTGGTCAGCAAAAGTGCCGGTTGCAGCGGGGGCTCGTAAATGGCCTCTGAAGTGGGGGGGCAGCCTCATGGCTCACCCCCAACCTGTGGGATCTGATGCTGTCAGTGTCAGAACTGACATACATTTTAGAATACTCCACTGGTGTCCACTGGAAAATTGGCTTCTTGATGGTAAGGAAAAATAGCCACATATTTTTGTGAGCAGAGGTAAAGTATTCTGTGTTGATTATGTAAGAGAAGAAAAGACATTTGGTTTTTTCCCTTTACTACAAAGGCCCTACTCTGATGCCCTAAGTTATCCTAATTCTCATCCTCTTGGTGATTAACATAGCAAGCTTTATTTTAATATGAATAATAAAAATCTTTAACAAGTGCAATGTTCAGTGACATAACATTTTAATGAAGTATGTCTGGTTGTCTTAATCCATTTGTACTGCTATAACAAAAGACCTGAGACTGGGTAATCTATAAGTGGTAGAAACTTATGTCTCACAATTATAGAGTCTGGGAAGTCCAAGATCAAGGCACAGATAGGTTCAGGGCCTGGTAAAAGCTTTTTTTAAAATAATGCCATCTAAATGCCCTCATGTGGCAGAACAGATAGGACAAAAAGAGTTCAAACACTGTGTCTTCACATGACAGAAAGTAGGCAATAGTGCACTCCTTTCAACCTAAGCTCTTTTATAAGGATGCTAATCCCATTCTTCAGAGCAGGGGCCTTGTGCCTTAATCATCTCCCAAAGGCTACACACCGCTTAACAGTGAGGATTAACTTTCAACACACGAATAGCGGGGGCCATTCAGATAACAGCACTGGGATTCGCCTCACTAATGGGGAAGCGAAAATGTCCATGGGATAGGACTGGCCACTTGTTGATAATTACTGAAAGTGTATGATGGGTAAAAAGAGATCCTTTATACTATTCCCTATGTCTCTGTATGTTTGAAATAAAATTTCAAAAGACTAACTAAACATACCAATAATGTATAACCCTTAAAGATAACATAAATAATAAGGCAGGTATAACCCTTAAAAATATTTGCCATAATATTTTATTTCAAAATCTCAAGAGGAGATAGAAAAGAGACTACACATACTCTGAAAATATTCTCCTACTCTACATCATACTCTAAAGCCCTCTACGGGGAAAGATGTGAGCATTTGGACCCCACTAAAGACTGCTGAGGACGGAGGAAACCACTTCTGATAAATGAGACAGCCAGAAGATAAAAGGAAGCAGGCAGGCGGGATCCCAGCTTCCGGGATTTTATTCCCTGTCTCTTTAGGCCTTTCTCAGTTCTCAGCAGTCTCCCTCTCGCTCTCCATCACCATATTATACTTTTTTTAAGTGATTAAATTACTAAGAAAAGCAAAATTTTCTGTCCACAAAATGCTCACTGGGGCATGTGAACGGCAGTGGCTGGTCAGAAGAACAGGCAGCTCTTCTAGGTGCAGAATCGATAAATGTCACATTGATTGATCCAGAAAAGAAATAGACGCCAAAGATTTTTGACTACCATACATACTTACAACTTAAGAGTCTGTTCCAAATTTAGTAGCAATCTATTTTATTTACATATAGTGAGTAAAGCCAAAAAAGTTACATCTGAAATCTAAAATGGGTATTGTCTTTATCATTTGAATGTGTCTGCTCACCTAGGACAATGCCTGGAACACAGCCAATGCAAAATAAATATTTAATATTTGTTGAATAAACTCCCTTCTTAGGATCCTGCCATCTTTCTCATGTAGGTGCCACTTAGCAGAATAATTAGGAAGCAGAAGAAGAAATAAGGGAAAAAACAAGCTTACATACTTTTAAATTTGTCAAAGCACTATGAATAGAGCATGTATTTACTTTGAACGGAATATTAAATTACAGAGTTCAGGAACATTTACTGAAACATTTTGGGACCCAGCCCATTCAGATCACAAATGAAGAGAGGCCCTTTATAAAGCCTTCTTTATGCCGAGCCAGCTCTGACTTTTGGCTTCGGGAAATGTCTTGGCTTATTTGATTTTACTACTTTTATAACCTAAGTGAGTATTCATTATCTATGTTTCAACACATGGAAAAAGTCACTATTTAACATGTACATTTTTCCATTTTATGAAGTTACAACTTAACTTTTAATGCAATGTTTACTACTATAACCCTCCCTCCACGTTACTGTCTCACTTTAATCATCTATACAACTTCTGAGCCCTGAGTACTTTCTTGCACTATTTAGATTGCTCCTGACTCTACCACCCACCTCTCATTCAGCAAATTATGGGACAGAAAGAATACACAAATGATTGTACTTTAGGATTTCTTTGGATAGTCAAAAATAATAGTTTTTTGTTAGTGAATATTTGCAATAGTTGAGGAAAAAAAATACCCATTTTACCATCAACTACTACTATACTCTACAGGAGCTATTAGAACAACTACCATTTTTCATGGGGAAAAAAACATGTAATTTTTTAAAATGAGGAAGTATGATAATTGTTTACTTTACAACAATTGATTTAAAGTAAAAATGGCTTTCTCAAGAGTGATCGCTGCTTCTAGTACAAAGCTTAGGCAAGGAGGCACCAGCACATCCACATGGGCCTGTGGAGCCCTCAATGTGACTTTCAGATCCCTTGAAAATGAGCAGAGGGAGCAGGGTGTCATGATGAAGATCAGGAACAGAATGACCTGGGAGCAAGCCTGAACTCTGCCCCTTATTAGCGGTGTGACCTAAACCAAGTTGTTTTACCTCTCACCCTGGTTTCAGGACCATTAGAGGACTGGGCTGCCACTCAGTACCGGCAATTCTCTAGAATTCTTCTACTAATTCTCCCTTCAGCCAAAGCTCACTCACATTGGCTGCAATGCTTATAATTAAAAGACATAGAAATAAGACAATCATCTTTCCTGAACTGTGTCCTTATGATCCCTCCCCGCTCAGAAATCTATAGTCTATCAACTGCTGAGGCCATAATCTATTTATAGTCCCCAGCCCTTCACACTGTAAAATTATAG
This sequence comes from Arctocebus calabarensis, assembly GCA_963573935.1. NCBI lineage: Eukaryota > Metazoa > Chordata > Mammalia > Primates > Lorisidae > Arctocebus > Arctocebus calabarensis. Next base: position 24,063 of record CAUYON010023883.1, read on the forward strand.
TGCCATTTCATGTGCCACCAGGCAGCCTCTGTGACACGACAGACATCAAATATGCCGTATGTGTGTGTGCTGTAGATGCAAAAGGGCCTCAACATCCTTCCTGGCCTGAGTATCATACCTCAATTACATTCCTACTTTTGGAGGGGGGGTTATTCCCTTTCTAACAAAGATATCTGTGTGTGTAATGGGAGTTGGGAGGAGATCTGCTATAGTCTATAAGGATGATGGCAGAACAAAAAGATGTTGCAATGATTTTGCCATAAGACACAACTGGTGTAGGAAGGACCTGACCTTATTGCGGGACTACAGGGCCAGGGACTCATTCTACATCAGCACACAGGCTTCATCCTGAATGCAACTCAGTCCTTTAGTAGTATAGAGACACACTAATTAATGCTATAAGCCACAACTCACAATGAAGATATAGTATTGCATATCATCAAATAACACAACAATCTTTAAAACATGGAAATTACAGGGATGCAAAAAGACACAGACACACACATGAACTTTACTGAGAATACAAAAAACTATAAAAAGGTATATATCAACCTTTATACTCTTTATACCCTGAATGTAAAAATATCTATGTTATATAGATAGAGAATAGAGGTATATATCAATCTTTATACCCTGATAAAATACCTCCTTCTTAAGTAGACACAAATATTAACCAAAAAAAGTAGTAACACTGTAGGTCATTTAAAAATGACCAGTATGTTCCACGAAGAAAAATAATACAAATGCTCTGACAGCAAATTCTAATAGAACTAGATATTACTAATAAAATCAAAAACAAAAAGGGCATTCTACCTTGAAATACTAAAACCTGCTACTACTGACTCTTGAAATAGAAAAGGACAAATAGAAATTACAGATTTTCTAAATACTAATTTGAGTCTCTCTCACCTCCCCTCCTTCATGAGAGGAACCCACTTCCAACTCTCTTTGAAAGTGCTCTAAACTTTCTCTTTGTTCTTCTTAAATAAAACTTCCTTTTTTATGTTAAAATACAATATAAAAAGACACATTACATACACTGAACAGTGGAAAATCTGTAGCCTTAAATATTTACAAGAAAAGTAAAGATAAATTTCCAATTCAAAAAGAACAAAGTAAGCCAAGAGAAAACAGAGAATGGAAATAATAAATATTAAAGAAATTAGGTAGAAAATTCAAAAAATCATTATATTTAATTCATAAATCAAAATCATAGATTTTTTTTTTTAATTAAGAAAGCAGACAATGGCTCGACCCCTGTAGCTCAGCGGCTAGGGTGCAGGCCACATATACTGGGGCTGGCAGGTTTGAACCTGGCCCAAGCCTGTCAAATAACGACAACTGCAACAATAGCAAAAAAAAAAAAAAAAAAAAAGCTGGGCGTGTGGTAGGCACCTATAGTCTCAGCTACTTGGGAGGCTGAGGCAAAAGAATTGCTTAAGCCCAAGAGTTTGAGGTTGCTGTGAGCTGTGACACCATGGCACTCTACCCTGGGTAACATAGTGAGACTCTGTCTTAAAAGAAAAAAGAAACAACAACAACAAAAATTAGTTGGTGCCAGGCACCTGTAGTCTCAGCCACTCAGGAGGCTGAGGCAAGAGAATTGCTTAAGCCCAAGAGTTTGAGGTTGCTGTGAGCTGTGATGCCATAGCACTCTCTCTCTAGGGTGACATAGTGAGAAAGTCTCCAAAAAAAAAAAGAAAAGAAAGAAAGAAACCAGACAAGGTTAATCCAAAAAGGGGGGGGACAAATATCAAAATAAAAAGTGATAAGGGAGAAGATACATTACACATAAAAATAGATATCACACAAGATTATTCATTGTGTAATAGATATTACACAAGATTATTCATTATAATTGGAAAGTACCATTGGAAATAACCTGAATGTCCATAGACGGGAGCACGGTTGAGTAAAGAAATCAGTACATCTACATGATGAAGTACTATGTAACTCTAAACAGAAAGAACTCTTTGTTATTAAAATAGTATGTATATCCAGAATATACATGTTAAGTGGAAAAAGCAAAATAATTCCATGTTAAGTGGAAAAAGCAAAATACATAGGAAAATATGTAGTGTACTACTTTTGTGTAGGAAAGAAGACATATATTAATCTGTTCATTTTATGTAAAGAAAAACAAAAGAGTTAGATAAATGAGAAACTAATCAGAGTAGCTGCCCAGGGAGTGGGGCAGAAAAAACGGAAAGGGCAGGTGGGTCAGAGAAGTGGAAACGGCTGAGAGGGATAACCCGCCCTTCCCTCTTTCTGTATGGTGCTGACTTTGAAACCATATCAATGTTACCCAAAGTCAAAGAAAAGCAAGGAGATCAACAAAGATGAGAGAGAATAAAAAGATCCTAAAATGAAAATCAAACAAGTACCTGTACGGCATTTCAGATGACTAACATAACGATACTAAATAGGGAAAGGAAGAACTAACCTAAGGAACTTCTGAACTATCTTTTTGCTACATATTCTCAGGTTGTAAACAAAAGTGAGCCATGAATAAACATTAAATTCCAAAAATGGTTTGATTTTTACATTCTTAAGGATTAGCAATTCTGAATTTCCTTTGTATATTCTAGGACTAAGCAAATAAGTAAGTATACCATGAAGAACAGAAGCCAGGCTTCTCACTGTCAAAGGAAGTCACAAAAAGAAGGGGGGAGGGAGGCTAGAATGAACCTCACGAAGGCGTTTGGAACAGGAATCTGTAGTCACAGTTTTTAATACACAGAGACAGATGTGGGGAGAGTGTACATATGTATATGCTACATATGGCCTAGCTCTGTCCACTGAGGGGACTCTTAGGGTATGTTTTATCTGTTAACTTGACTAGGCAAAGAATACCCAGATATTTGGATAAATATTGTTATGTTTTCTGTGAGGGTGTTTTGGGAAAAGATTTGCATTTGAATTGGTAGATCAGACTGCCCTCCATAATACAGGGGGGCTCATTCAATCAGTTGAAGGCATGAATAAAACAAAAAGATCAACCTCCAGTGAGAGATGTTCCAGGAGCAGACTGCCTTCACATTCATCTGCTAGTCAACTCTTCCTCCCTGAGTGCCCTCAAACTCGAACACCAGCTCTCCCTGGGTCTTCAGCCTGCTGGCCCACACTGAAGACTGGACTTGCCAATCTCCATAATCACTTAGCCAATTCCAGTCACCATAGGTTTGCTTCTCCAAAGAATTATAAAGTAATGCTCGCTCAATAGCAATGAGTACAAATGCCCAGATCTTGATTCTAAATACCATTCCCACTAAAAGGAATTAGGGCTCCTTAAAGAAATGGCAAATTCTAAGTCTGGTTAAGGAAAGCACAGGATGACTCTAGGACACCTGTTCCCAGAATATAAGAAAATTCTCAAAGACTTATGGCCTATGTCAAAAGGACACAAACTGATTCAGGTATGATTTATGACTTAAAAACTAGTGGGTAAAAATTTTATGAGAAACAGGATTATTTACATAGTCTTAAATTATCTCCCCACAAGACACATACTGGTGGTAAAGAGAAAAACAGCAATTTTACAGTGGAGAAATCTGGAAAACTCCAACACAACAAGTTGATAAAAGCTTATACATCACCAGTAATGGAACAAAACAGTAGCCTCCAAGTAGGGTACACTGAAGGCATACCACTTCTGTAGAACCCCAGCCAAAAATGCATATCCTCAATCTAAACATGAAGAAATATTAGAAAAACCTAAATTGTACTATATTTCTAAAATATTAAAAAATGTCTTATCATAAAACACAAAAAAATAGCAAGGAAGTGACACAGATTAAAGGAAACTGAGGAGGCCTGAAAACTAAGAGTAACACAGAAATCCTGCACAGACCCTAAACCAAGAAAAAAAATTTCTCTTTTACTTAAAAGGACATAAGGAAATACAGCAAAATTTAAATACAGCCTACATGGTATAGGTCAATGTTAATTTCCTGATTTTCTTTTTCAAGTATTTTTTTTTTTTATTGTTGGGGATTCGTTGAGGTTTCTAGAAACCATGTCACACTGGTTGCATTTGTTGGGTAAAGT
>CAUYON010023889.1:0-13931 GCA_963573935.1 Arctocebus calabarensis
CACAGCTCACAGCAACCTCCAATTCCTGGGCTCAAGTGAGTCTCTTGCCTCCGTGTCCCAAGCAGCTGGGACTACAGGCACCTGCCACAACGCCCGGCCATTTTTTTTTTTGGTTGCAGCTGTCATTGTTGTTTGGCGGGCCCGGGCTGGATTCAAACCTGCCAGCTCAGGTGTATGTGGCTGGCGCCTTAGCCCATTGAGCCACAGGCGCCGAGCCTGGACTACTTCTTAATGTTGACCGCTGCTGCCTGCATGTGTTGACCAGTTTGTTACAGTCCTTTGAGTGGTCAACTTATAGAGGTTCTACTGTGTTTATATGTAATATGTTTTCCTTCCTATAACTAAAAGTTATACTTGGAGCATATTATACAGGTAAACGTTTAACTAGACAAATTTAAATTCAGTTTATTCCCTTTTCTTTTTTTTTTTTTGAGACAGAGCCTCAAGCTGGCACCCTGGATAGAGTGCTGTGGCATCACAGCTCACAGCAACCTCCAGTTCCTGGGCTCGAGCGAGTCTCTTGCCTCTGCCTCCCAAGTAGCTGGGCCTTCAGGCGCCTGCCACAACGCCCGGCCATTTTTTTTTTTTTTTGCTTGCAGCTGTCATTGTTGTTTGGCGGGCCCGGGCTGGATTCGAACCCGCCAGCTCAGGTGTACATGGCTGGTGCCTTAGCCCGCTGAGCCACAGGCGCCGAGCCAGTTTATTTTCTTTTCATTGGGAGAGTGAGATTCATCTTTTTATGTATAGTTTTTATTTATTTATTTATTTATTTTTATTTTTACTTTTTGAGACATTCTCCCTCTGTCGCCCTGGGTAGAATGCCATGGCATCATAGCTCACAGCAACTTCAATCTCAAGAGATCCTCTTGGCTCAGCCTCCCAAGTGGATGGGACTACAAGTGTCTGCCATAACACCTGGCTAGTTTTTCCTATTTTTAGTAGAAAAATGTTGTGTCTTGCTTTTGTCTGGGCTGGTCTCAAACTCTGCGCTCATGCAATCTACCCACCTCAGCCTCCCAGAGTGCTAGGATTACAGGTGTGAGCCATCATGCCCAGGTTTTGTTTTGTTTTGTTTTGAGACAGAGTCTCAAGCTATTGCCCTGGGTAGAGTGCCATAGCGTCATAGCTCACAGCAACCTCTAACTCAGGCTCAACCAATCCTCTTGCCTTAGCTTTTCTAATTTTAGTAGAGACGGGGGTCTCACTTTTGTTCAGGCTGGTCTCGAACTTGTGAACTCAAGCAATCCACTTGCCTCAGCCTCCCAGAGTGCTAGGATTACATGCGTGAGCCACTGCGCCCAGCCACTGTGCCCAGCTTTTTATGTATAGTTTTTAGAATCTTACATGTTCAGAGCTATCTTCAGTACCTTTAACAGTTCTAATCATTCAAGTTGACTAGAAAGCATTATCAGCCTGCGGTCTTATCTGTGCCTTCTCAGGTCTTTTCCTACATGAACACATGGCAGCATTAAAAAATGAAATTCACTGAATCAGAATACTAATGTTAAAAAAAAATTTGTATTAATTTGGATTATATCACTGATTTAAACATATTCTTTATGTACCTATTGTTATATACTTTTTCTTATTATAACATAAAAAGCTGTTACTATTTTTTTCTGCAGAGTCTAGTGCTCTAACAAGAAATGAACATGGCTGGTTTGCCCTGTGCACCGGGGGTGGGGTGGCCAGTTTAAACCCAGCCCTAGCCTGCTAAACAAACAAAACAACATTAAAAAAAATCTGGGCAGCACCTGTGGCTCAAGGAGTAGGGCGCCAGCCCCATATACCGGACGTGCCAGGTTCAAACCAGGCCCCGGCCAAAAAAAAAATCCTTAGGCCCAGTGCAGTGGCTCATGCCTATAATCCTAGCACTCTGGCTGGCTGAGGCAGATGGATTGTCTGAGCTCACAAGTTTGATACCAGCCTTGAGCCAGAGTGAGACCTTGTCTTTAAAAAAGAAAAAAAGTTGGGGCAGCACCTGTGGCTCAGTGAGTAGGGTGCCAGCCCCATATACCGAGAGTGGGGGATTCGACGCTGGCTCCGGCCAAACTGCAACAACAACAAAAAAATAGCCGCACATTGTGGTGGGCACTTGTAGTCCCAGCTACTCTGGAGGCTGAGGCAAGAGAATCGCCTAAGCCCAAGACCTGGAGGTTGCTGTGAGCTGTGACGCCACAGCACTCTACCGAGGGTGACAAAGTGAGACTCTGTCTCTAAAAACAAAAAGTTGCTAAGTGTTGTGGCGGGTGCCTGTAGTCTCAGCTACTTGGAAGGCTGAGGCAAGAGAATCGCTTAAGCCCAAGAGTTGGAGGTTGCTGTGAGCTGTGACACCATGGCACTGTACTGAGGGGGACAAAGTGAGACTCTGTCTCAGGAAAAAAAAAAAAGAAAGAAAGAAAATAAAAGAAATGAGTGTGAGGTCAGCACCTGTGGCTTAAAGGAGTAGGGCACCGGCCCCGTATACCAGAGGTTGTGGGTTCAAACCCAGCCCTGGCCAAAAACTGCAAAAAAAAAAAAAGAAAGAAATGAGGGTGTATGAAGGAAACAGAAGTAAGCTATGCATAATTTTCTTATTCTTCCTCCTCCCTCATTATCTACATTAATTTTAAAATTTCCCCTAAAAGAAGTAGAGTAAGGAGTAAGAATTATTAAGCAATGCAATAACAGACTTCATTTTACAGTGTTCACTCTATGAAAAATTCTTCCCAACTCTTTTGGGTCTCCAGACTGAGAGAGGCTTCCGTAAGACCTTATGCACCTTCCTGAACTTCATAACCAACTTAAGAAGAGTCTGTCTGCCTCCTTTCCTTTCTTCCATTACTTATTCCTATAGTCCTAAGTTCCTGAAACGAACAGATTTTAAACCAAGTGAGCTTTTTTGTGGTCCTCAAATATGAAAGATGATTTATATATACTTGTCAGTATTTTATACTGCCAAATATTATATTCTGTTTTGTTAAAAAAAAAAAAAAAAGAAAGAAAAGAAAAGAAAAAGAAAAAGAAACTCCTGGCTCTGTACCCATAGCTCAGTGCGTAGGGCGCCAGCCACATACACCAAAGGTGGTGGGCTTGAGCCCGGCCCGGCCCTGCTAAACACCAATGACAAATGCAACCAAAAAATAGCCGGGTGTTGGGGTGGGCGCTTGTAGTCCCAGCTACTTGGGAGGCTGAGGCAAGAGAGTCGCTGAAGCCCAAGAGTTGGAGGTTGCTGTGATGCCACGGCACTCTACTCAGGTGAGACTACGTAGCGAGACTCTGTCTCAAAAAAATAATAATAATAATAATAAACTTCCAAAGAGTTTTCCAACATAGTTGTAACATATTAAATTTGCACCAGCAATTTCTGAAAGTTCCAACTGTTCCACATCCTTGTTGATACTTGATATTGTCGCCAAATGAATCTGTGTCCATTATGAAGGAGGGACGAGGTGATGATGTGTGTGAATGCAGGTGTATTTGTAAATGTGGTAGTTAGTTTCTTGGTAAAGATGGGGGCACATTACCTGTTTAGAGCAAGAGGATGAGACAGGATTTGGAACTTTAAACGAAGGAGGTGTGAATAGTTGTTGTGTGGCGGGAAGGGGCAGGTTGGCCAGAAGGATGTAACAGGCTCCCCAGGCAGTGTTGAGGGCCCGGTGGCAACCATAAACTTAAATAATAATACATGCTGACATGTGAGACTGCCCAGTGGTACTCATGGAGGGAAGGGGTAGGTTGGCCAGAGGATACAGAAGGATCACCATGCGGTGTTGAGCCTCATGAGAACCATGGCACACATGGAGAAAAAAATAGTTCGCTTCATCCATGATTGGGGTGTTTCCAGAAAGGTATGATTAAAGTACAGAAAGTCAAGGAACTTTATAGTATCAACGAAAGAGTGACAGATATAGTGGACTGTAGACCTAAGATAGACAGAAAGAGAAGTGAAAATGGAAGGAGCTGATGGCTGCACCCCAAGTGGAGGGCGCAGAGGACTGGCCGTCCTGGTGGAGAGAGGCATAGTGGGAACGGTTGAGCAAGAATCCGAGGTTGTGGTCAGTTTCCACATCTGCCAAGTGGAGGAAATACCAGAGTCGTAAAGGGGATTAAATGTTACATAAACAGTCAAACACTATACCGATGTTTTTTTTTTTTTTTTTCTCTAGACTGTAAGCTTCTTGAAGATAGGATTCATATGTCAGATGTTCCTGTCCCTAGCATAGTGCCTGGTGCCTAACAGCTGCTTAGTGACTCTATGAGCGTTAGAAGAAGGAAGGAACAAACTGATATGCCTGTAAGATTTGGGCTCTATGAGAACTTTCTGGGGTTGTTTGAGATAGAGTCTGTTACGTCAGGTTAGAGTGCTGTGGCATCGGCCTAACTCTCAGCAACCTCAAACTCCTGGGTTCAAGTGATCCTTCCACCCCTGCCTCCCAAATACCTGGGACTAAAGGGGCCCACCACAATACCCAGCTGATTTTTCTTTTTTTTCTTTCTTTCTTTTTTTTTTTTTATTTTTAGTAGAGACTGGTTCTCACTGTTGCTCACGGTCTTAAACTGCTGACATCAAGCTATTCCCACCTCAGCCTGCCAGAGTGCTAGGATTACAGGTTTGAGCACTGCACCCAGCCTAAGAGAATTTCCTGGACTCTCTATTCAAATAGCTGGCCTTTCACTATCCTTTGACACAGAATATTATGTCTAAGACTATGTACACAGACAAACCATTGCCTCCAAATTGGAGAGACTGTAAGAGGTGAGCACAGAGAATCACAACTTATCAGAGCAGAACCCCATGAGCAGAAAGCTCCCTGAGAACTGGTACCAGGTAGGGAAACCAGAACTGTAATTGATGAATTGCTGGAGGCTCAGGGTGGACAAGTCTGAGAAGTAGAAACTCCAGTGGGACCCAGTTATCAGAGACTACCCATGCTTTTGTGTTTTACCTCAGAATTCCACAAGTTTCTCACAGGGAATATCAGGGAGAAATCCCCTCATGCTCCTGGAAGGGGAGAGAAAAGAAACCATTTTAAAATTCACCAGAGCATTCTGTTCTTCCTAAAGAGATGTGCCCACTGGAGAAACTGTTTAGAGAGAGCCTAACCCACTGGGGTTTTACTAGAGCCTACCTGACCTGGAGGAAGGGACATACCCAATCCCAGCTCCATCTAGTCATCCTGTCCCACCTGGAGGAACGGGGGGAATGAGAAGCACTTGGGAAGTTCACCGTGCAGGGGCTCAGGCTCACCAAAAACCGAATCACAGGACTATGGGACATTTCCCCTCCCCCCACACCTCACCACCACATCCTAAAGGCCTATTTAAGGCAGTTCCCTTTACTCAGTACATCACGTCTGGCTAGCAAGAAAAAATTACAAGACACGCTAAAAGGCAAAAACCAGTTTCAACAGACTAGGGAAGCATCAGAACCAGACTCAGATATGGTGGGGATGTTGGAGTGATCAGACAGGGAATGTGAAACAACCATGATTCGAATGCTAAGTATGATTAGTATGTCTAATTAATAAAGTAGACAGCAGACAAGAACAGATAGGCCATGGAAGCAGAGCGATGGAAATTCTAAGGAAGAATCGAAAAGAAATGCTAGAGCTAAAAAACACAGGAATAAAAAATGCCTTTGATGGGCTTGAGAGCAAACTGGACATGGCTGAGCAAAGAATCTCTGAGCTTAAAGATATCTCAACAGACACCTCCAAATCTGAAAAGCAAAGAGAAAAAAATATGGAGAAAAGCCTAAACAAATACTGAAAAAGTGATCCAAGAACTGAGACAGCTGGCTACAAAAGGTGTAACATAAAGGGTAGCCATAAAGTTTGTGTGCAATTTAAAATAGACAACCACTTCTTTCCCTTCCCTTCCCTTCCCTTCCTTTCCCTTCCCTTCCCTTCCCTTCCGTTCCCTTCCCTTCCCTTCCCTTCCTTTCCCTTTAGACCAGAGGTTCTCAACCTGTGGGGCGTGACCCACAGGAACTGTATTAAAGGTTTGCAGCATTAGGAACGTTGAGAACCACTCCTTTAGACAGAGTCTCACTCTGTCACCCTAAGTAGAGTGCTGTAGCATCATAGCTCACAGCAACCTCAAATTCCTGGGCTCAAGCGATCCTCCTGCCTCAGCCTCTTGAGTAGCTGGGACTATAGGTGTGCACCACCACATCTGGCTAATTTTTTCTTTCTTTCTTTTTTCTTCTTCTTTTTTTTTTTTTGACACAGAGTCTCAAGCTATGGTCCTGGGTTGAGTACCGTGACATCATAGGTCACAGCAACCTCCCACTCTTGGGCTCAAGCAATTCTCTTACCTCGGTTTTTCTATTTTTAGTAGAGACAGGATCCTGCTTTTGCTATGGATCAGAATGGAAAACACAGAGATGAATTCATCCTCATATTCTTGTCTGATTTTTGAAAAAACACTGGGGAAAGAATCCTGCTCAATAAATGGTGCTGGGAAAACTGGATAGCCACATGTAAAAGACTGGGACAGGATTTATACCTGTAACCAATCACAAACAATGAACTCATGACAGGTAAGACTTAAACCTGAGGCAGGAAGCTATAAGAATCCTAGAAGAAAATATTGGAGAAACTCTTATAGATATGTGCTGAGGCAGTGAATTCAGCAATCACAGGAACAACAAAAATAAATGGGGCCTGATCAAATTAAAAATCTTCTGCATACCCTGGTGCGGTGGCTCATGCCTGTAATCCCAGCACTTGGGAGGTCAAGGTGGGTGGATTGCAAAAGCTTGAAGGTTCTAGACCAGCCTCATCCAGAGTGAGACCTCATCTCTGAAAATAGCCGGGCGTTGTGGTGGGTGCCTGTAGTCCCAGCTACTTTGGAGGCTGAGGCAAGAGGATCACTTAAGCCCAAGAGTTTGAGGTTGCTGAGGTAGATACCATGGCAATCTTGTCACGAGAGTGACAAAGTGAGACTCTGTCTCAAAAACAAACAAACAAACAAACAAACAAAACTTTTGCACAGCCAAGGACACGAAATCAAAAGAGCAATAGACAAAATATTTCCATGCTATACTTATAATAAAGGGCTGATGACTGGAATCTACAGCAGGGGTCCTCAAACTACAGCCCGTGGGCCACATGTGGCCCACTGAGAACATTTATCCGACTGGCTAGGTGTTTTTGCCACTGCTGCCTGTCCTGCTTAGCAGCTGACTCATCCCAGGCCGCAGTGCACATGTGTGGAATGTGTGCCACACTTTCCAACTCCCCTCCTTCTCTCTGTCTCTCGACTCCTCCTCTCAGTCTCACGAGTCAAGAGCTTGCCTGTGCAGAGCCTGCAGTTGCCTGAGGACCGAGGTAAGAACAAGTTAGGATTTTTTTTTTTGAAGTTAGGAGGTCTATTTTTTTTTTCTATTTTGCAGTTAGCAGGGCTTTTTTTTTTTTTTGCAGTTAAGGGGGGGCCTTGTTTTTCTGAAGTTAGGAGGTCTTTGTGCAGTATGCATAGGAATTTGTTCATAGTTTTTTTTCTTTTAATTATAGTCCAGCCCTCCAACAGTCTGAGGGACAGTGAACTGGCCCCCTGTTTAAGAAGTTTGAGGACCGCTGATCTATAGCAAGGAGCAGCCAGAAAACCCAATTAAAAAACAGTTAGCTAGGCTTGGTGCCTGTGGCTCAAGCGGCTAAGGCACCAGCCACATACACCTGAGCTGGCGGGTTCGAATCCAGCCCGGGTCCGCCAAACAACAATGACAGCTGCATCCAAAAAATAGCTGGGCATTGTGGCGGGCGCCTGTAGTCCCAGCTACTTGGGAGGCAGATGCAGAATTGCTTGAGCTGGAGAGTTGGAGGTTGCTGTGAGCTGTGTGACACCACGGCACTCTATGGAGGGCGATAAAGTCAGACTCTGTCTCTACAAAAAAAAAAGACCTGAAGAGACACTTCATCAAGTAAGACATTTGGATGGAAAATTAGCGTATGAAAAGGTGGTTAACATCATCTGTCATTAGAGAAAAAATGCAAATTAAAATCACCACAAGGAGGTATCACTGTTTCCCAACTACAATTGCTAAAAGAAACACTATCGCCCTCAAAAGCTGATGAAGATATGGAACAAAAGGAACTCTCTTCATGCAAAATGATGTAGTCTCTTTGGAAGACAATTTGGCAATTTCAAATCATGAGAAAGCAACATATTAACCCAAATCAAGTGACAGCCTACAAAATAATTGATCAGTATTCTTCAGAACTGCCAAGGTCATGAAGAAATAAGGAAAGAGGTGCTTGTGGCTCAAGGAGTAGGAGGTGACAGGTTCAAACCTGACTGTGGCCAAAAAACTGCAAAAAAAAAAAAAAAAAAAGCATGCCTGTAGTCCCAGCTACTCGGGAGGCTGAAGCAAGAGAATTGCCCAAGCCTGGGAGTTGGAGGTTGCTGTGAGCTGTGTGATGTCATGGCACTCTACTGAGGGCAACAAAGTGAGTCTCTAGCTCTACAAAAAAAAAAAAAGAGAGAGAGAGAAATCACAGATCAGAGAAGACAAAAGGTCATAACTAAAGGGTTATGATTTAGTTTTTTCAAGTCGAAGTGTCACTCTGTTGCCCTTGGTAAAGTGCTGTGACATCATAGCTCACAGCAACTTCAGACCCTTGGGGTCAAGAGATCCTCTTGCCTCAGCCTCCCAAGTAGCTGGGACTACAAGGTACCTGCCACAGTGCCTGCCTATTTTTTTAGAGACGGCATTTCACTCTTGCTCAGGCTGGTCTGGAACTCCTGAGCTCAGGCAATCCACCTGCCTTGGCTTTCCAGAATGCTGGGAATACAGGCTTGAGCCACCGTGGCTGGCCAAGGGTTATGATTATTAAGTACAATGTGGTATACTAGATTGGATATGGGAACAGAAAAAGGACATTAGGGAAAATTTTGTTATATCTAAATAAAATCTGAGTTTAGCTAATTAATATTTTAAGAATGTTTTCGCCTAAGCCCAGGAGTTGGAGATTGCTGTGAGCTGTGATGCCACTGCACTCTCTGAGGGAGATAAAGTGAGACTCTGTTTCTAAAAAAAGAATATGAATTTCTCAGTTTCAGTTAATAAATTATGGCTGTGTAAGACATGAACATTAAGGGAAGCTGGGTGAAAGGAATGCCCAAACTCTGTACTATCTCTGCAACTTTTCTGTAATTCTAAAATTATTCCAAAGAAAAGAGCTTATCAAGAAAAAAAAAACCAATAATGAAAAATATACCCATTAGAGTAGCTAATAGGAAAATGAGTGACAATACCAATTTTGAGTGAAGATGCAAAGCAGCAGAACTATGAACTAAAATAAAATCTTAGGCTCGGCGCCTGTGGCTCAAGGAGCTAAGGCGCCAGCCACGTACACCTGAGCTGGCGGGTTCGAATCCAGTCCCCGGGCCCGCCAGACAACAATGACGGCTGCAACCAAAAAAATGGCCCGGCGTTGTGCCGGGCGCCTGTAGTCCCAGCTACTTGGGAGGCGGAGGCGGGAGACTCACTTGAGCCCAGGAATTGGAGGTTGCTGTGAGCTGCAATGCACTCTATCCAGGGTGACAGCTTGAGGCTCTGTCTCAAAAAAAAAAAATCTTATACCCCTCCAGCCAACTGAATGGACCCCCCCCCCGTGGCCAAGGGGACCCCAAAGGTACCCAAAAGCTGAGTTACTGGCCTCAAGAAGAGAGGTCAGACATGTCCCCTTCCTTCTTGGAAGTATCTTTTCTAACTCATTAACAGAACAATGTTTAAACCACACCTGCAAGTCCTCAATTTCCTTAACAGCCCATGTCTCAGCAGTGTGGTTTGTCTGTAATTAGCAGACTTCCTTGTCTTAACTTAAAACATCCCAAGCCTTTCGACAAAACTTCATTTCCTTAACCAATTACAAACCAAAGAGTCTTTAAACTCATCTATAACCAACCTGTAATCCTCTACTTTGAGCTGTCCCACCTTTTTGGGCTAAATCAATGTGTGCCTGCCATGTATTAATTAATGACTGTATGCGTAATTCCTGTCTCCCTGAAATGTATAAAACCAAACTTTAACCCAACCTTGGTGAGATCACTTGCTCAAGCCTTCTTGGGCATGGCTTCAGGCCAGGGTCACTCACACTTGGTTCAGAATAAACCACTTTAAATTATTTTACAGGGTTTGAGTTATTTTTTTTCCTTCGATAGAACTCTCTGGGATTGCAAGTGGGAATATAAATGACTCCCATCAGTTTAGAAATGTTTTAGCAGTATTTACTAAGACTACACATTTACCTGCTTTATAATTTAGTAATTCTACTTCTATATGTACAAACTCAAGAGAAACAAGTGCATGTATCTATAAAAAGACACATGTAATGGCTCAGCGCCTGTGGCTCAACGGGCTAAGGTGCCAGCCACGTACATCTGAGCTGGCGGGTTCAAGTCCAGCCCAGGCCCACCAAACAACAATGATGGCTGCAACCAAAAAATGGCCGGGTGGTTGTGGCGGGCACCTGTAGTCCCAGTTAATTGGGAGGCGGAGGCAAGAGACTCTCTTGAGCCAATGAATTGGAGGTTGCTGTGAGCTGTGATGCCACAGTACCCTATCCAGGGTGACAGCTTGAGGCTCTGTCTCAAAAAAAGAAATAAAATAAAATAAAAACTTAACCATTCAACATCTGGATTTAACAGACACCTACAGAACATTTCATCCAATAAAATTGAATACACATTCTTCTCATCAGCCCATGGAACATACTCCAAAATCGATAACATCTTAGGTCACAAGTTTAACCTCAGCAAATTTAAAAGAATAGAAATTATTCCTTGCATCTTCTCAGACCATCATGGAATACAAATTAAACTCAACAATAATCTGCATACTCATACAAAAACAGGAATCAGCATACTCATACAAAAACATGGTAGCTAAATAACCTTATGCTGAACAACAGATGGGTCATAGACAAGAGTAAGAAGGAAATCACCAAATTTTTGGAACAAAATGACAATGAAGACACAAATTATCAGAATCGCTGGGATACTGCAAAGGCAGTCCTAAGAGGGAAATTTATAGCACTGCAAGCCTTCCTCAAGAGAGCAGAAAGAAAAGAAGTTAACAACTTAATGGGACATGTCAAACAATTGGAAAAGGAAGAACATTCCAACCCCAAACCCAGCAGAAGAAAAGAAATAACAAAAATCAGGGCAGAATTAAATGAAATTGAAAACAAAAGAATTATACAATAGATCAATAAATCAAAAAGTTGGTTCTTTGAAAAGGTCAATAAGATAGATAAAACTTTGGCTAACCTAATCAGGGGGAAAAGAGTAAAATCTCTAATCTCATCAGTCAGAAATGGTAAAGATGAAATAACAACAGACTCCTCAGAAATTCAAAAAAACCTTAATGAATATTACAAGAAATTTTACTCTCAGCAAAATGAAAATCTGAAGGAAATTGACCAATACTTGGAAGCACACCACCTTCCTGGACTTAGCCAGAATGAAGTGGGAATGTTGAACAGGCCAATATCAAGTTCTGAAATAGCATCAGCTATACAAAATCTCCCTGAAAAGAAAAGCCTGGGACCAGATGGCTTCACATCAGAATTCTACCAAACCTTTAAAGAGGAACTAATACCTATATTACTCAACCTTTTCCAAAATATGGAAAAAAGATGGAATACTACCCAACACATTCTATGAAGCAAATATCACCTTGATCCCTAAACCAGAAAAGTATATCACCTTGATCCCTAAACATGAAAAGAAAACTATAAACCAACACCACTAAGGAATATTGATGCAAAAATATCCAGCAACACATCAAACAAATTACACACCACGACCAAGTGGGCTTTATCCCAGGGTCTCAAGGCTGGTTCAATATACATAAGTCTATAAATGTAATTCAGCACATAAACAAATTAAAAAACAAAGACCATATGATTCTCTCAATTGATGCAGAAAAAGCTTTTGATAATATGCAACATCCCTTCATAATCAGAACACTTAAGACAATTGGTATAGAAGGGACTAATAGAGGTCATCTACAGCAAACCCACAACCAATATTGTATTGAATGGAGTTAAATTGAAATCACTTCCACTTAGATCAGGAACTAGGTGAGGTTGCCCATTGTCTCCATTGTTCTTCAACATTGTAATGGAAGTTCTAGCCATTGCAATTAGAGAAGAAAAGGTGATCAAGGGTATCCACACAGGGTCAGAAGAGATTAAACTTTTACTCTTCGCATATGATATGATCGTGTATCTGGAAAACACCACAGATTCTACTACAAAACTTTTAGAAGTGACCAAGGAATACAGCAGTGTCTCAGGCTAAAAAATCAACACTCATAAATCTGTAGCCTCTATATATACTAATAACAGTCAAGCCAAAAAACAGTCAAAGACTCTAGCCCTTTCTCAGTAGTACCAAAGAAGATGAAATATTTGGGAGTTTACCTAACAAAGAACATGAAAGATCTTTATAAAGAGAACTATGAAATTCTAAGAAAAGAAATAGCTGAACATGTCAACAAATGGAAAAACATACCATGCTCAAGGTTGGGAAGAATCAACATTGTTAAAATGTCCATACTACCCAAAGCAATATACAATTTTAATGCAATTCCTATTAAAGCTCCATTGTCATATTTTAAAGACCTCAAAAAAATAATACTTCGTTTCATATGGAATCAGAAAAAAATTCAAATAGCTAAGACATTGCTCAGAAATAGAAACAAAGCAGGAGGAATCATGCTACCAGACCTGAGATTGTACTATAAATCGATAGTGATCAAAACAGCATGGTACTGGCACAAAAACAGAGATAGATGTATGGAACAGAATAGAGAACCAAGATATGAACCCAACTACTTATCACTATTTGATCTTTGATAAGCCAATTAAAAACATTCAGTGGGAGAAAAGATTCCCTATTTAACAAATGGTGCTGGGTGAACTGGCTGGTGACCTGTAGAAGACTGAAACTGGACCCACACTTTTCACCATTAACTAAGATAGACTCTCACTGGATTAAAGATTTAAACTTAAGACATGAAACTATAAAAATAATAGAAGAAAGTGCAGGGAAAACTCTTAAAGGAATTAGCCTGGATGAATTTTGTATAAGGAGGACTCCCCAGGAAATTGAAGCAGTATCAAAAATACACTGCTGGAACCTGATCAAACTAAAAAGCTTCTGCACTGCTAAGAACACAGTAAGTATACCAAGCAGACAGCCCTCAGAATGGGAGAAGATATTTGCAGGTTATGCATCTGACAAAGGTTTAATAACCAGAATCCACAGAGAACTCAAACGTATTAGCAACAAAAGAACAAGTGATCCCATCTCAGGGTGGGCAAAGGACTTGAAGAGAAACTTCTCTAAAGAAGACAGGCGCATAGCCTATAGACACAAGAAAAAATGTTCACTATCCTTAATGATCAGAGAAATGCAAATCAAAACTACTTTGAGATATTATCTAACTCCAGTAAGATTAGCCCACAAAACAAAATCCCAAAACCAGAGATGCTGGCATGGATGTGGAGAAAAGGGAGCATTTCTACATTGCTGGTGGGAATGCAAACTAATACATTCCCTTTGGAAGGATGTTTGGAGAATACTTAGAGATCAAAAAATAGACCTGCCATTAGATCCTGTAATTCCTTTACTAGGTATATATCCAGAAGACCAACAATCACATCATAACAAAGATATCTGTACCAAAATGTTTATTGCAGCCCAATTCATAATTGCTAAGTCGTGGAAGAAGCCCAAATACCTATCGACCCATGAATGGATTAATAAATTGTGGTACATGTATACCATGGAATACTATGCAGCCTGAAAGAAAGATGGAGACTTTACCTCTTTTGTATTTACATGGATAGAGTTGGAACATATTCTTCTTAGCAAAGTATCTCAAGAATGGAAGAAAAAGTATCCAATGTACTCAGCCCTACTATGAAGCTAATTTATAG